>REGL01000014.1:386800-408132 GCA_004194395.1 Aurelia aurita complex sp. Pacific | reverse complement strand
TTTGAGATGGAAAATTTTTAGGGACAGGGTATACTTTTGGCCTATTATTTATGCAACAGGGCGCAGGGGGTGGGGAGGTTTTCCACACACCCCGTCACTTCCCTAGTCCAGTACCCCCCCCCCCCCCCGGGCCAATTTCTAACATCTAGGGTGTCGGCGGTGGTAATCAGACGGCGGTGGTAATCGGACACTTGCGAAAACTGACAGGAAAATATGCTACAAATGAAATCTATCAAAGTGGGTATTTCTTGGTATTGAAAGCTAACATTATAGATACTAAACAACTGTACGGAAAGCCTTCATGAATGTAAAACATGCCAAAGAAGTTGCTTTCGTTGTGCATGGCAGTGTAGAAGTTGTCGTTGCGAATATCACATCCCTGATTCAAAACTCTGAATCCATTGCAGAAAGAAGCAAAAAGCTTAAACAATCACTTAAATTAGATGTCTAGCATGTAAATAACGCATAGCATTATGCCAAAGACTTAAAACAGTTTCAATGAAGGGAGGACAGCGGATGTCATATCGAATGGTCTTAAAAATTCATGGCGGTGGTTTTCGGACACCAAATAAATCCGTTGTTTGGGAGCCTGAACAAAGGTCGGATTTGAGTGTTTTTTAGATGTTGACATTTCATTCATAAATATCTATACATACATCAATCGAAAATAGTAATGAGATCAAAACAACATTTTTCGAAAGCATCTCCTAGCTTTTAGATTGTTCTGTGTGTACCGAGAGCTCTCCAGAATGTCATCACTAGAACTAGCAGTCGAATCATCGTTTTCACATTCAAGAATAGAAAGACGGACAAGAAAATGAAGCAAAAGAGTGTATAGACGGAAAACTTGCCAAGTATAAACAGAAAAATAATTTTCTTGGCACATTCTGTATTGCAAACTCACTGTCCGAAAACCACCTTCATTGTCCGAAAACCACCGCCAAGATCCGTCTCAAAAACATCGTTGTCAAGGAAAGCAGGCAAAGTAAGAAACCAAAACATTTCGGGAAAATATGTCCAAATACCTGTCCATTGACCTGGTACTCTTGGTTTTTGTCTTTAATTAAAGTTTCTTATGAAAATATTTAATTTTCCTTAAGCGTCCGATTACCACCGCCGGCACCCTACATATTTACCCCAAAGCAAGATGGCATCGTGTTGTTGACGTTGCTGTGAAGCCATGCACTTCTAGACTTCCTTGTTCATAAAAGAAGATAAATAAAGAACCTATTATAATACCCTGTCGCATAATTTTCGTTAGAAACGGACACCATGTCGCATAATTTTTACCTTAAAATGACACCCTGTTGAGCGGCACATCCCGTCAGGTCAAGTATGGGAGTACCCCCCCCCCCCGGGGAAATTGGTCTCATACCGGATGAGTCATAAAAAGTGTCCGCTGTTTGAAAGGCTACGACCCCCTAATTATGCAAGCTATGATATTTTGCAAAATCTGACTAAATAGCCAACATGTTAAATTAGTTTTAGGTCAAATGCCCGCCGGCCGGGAATATCTTTTGAGCAATTGCCCGGGGGTTTCCAGGGGAGATGTTCAGGGTAGGAATTGGGCGAGATATAAACCTTATGTTAGCCGTGCATAGATGTTGACATGAATTCCAATACTCCTGTGATTTAAACGTCTTCCAATAGCAAAGTCGTGCGTCGAACTTAATCTCCTTGCGGTCCAAACTATTAAAATTCGCACGCAGCTTTGAGGAATCCTGTCTTGGTTTCTGGCAAAATGAAAATATTTTCAAATGCATTGTATCATAACGAAGACTTCTAATATTTGCAAAACTTTAGAAATAATCACGTAAAATGTAATCGGCCTTTACTTCAGGGCATCTTTTAGCATATGGTCCTTTCAATGTACCCTCCACCGTACCAGTAATGCCTATTTTCCCCACCAATTGAAGTGCCCTTTTCAGTCAAAAACCGTGTTTTGGATATCATGAACGTAGGTTGAAGACAGGCCACAAGACACGTTTAGTAAAATACTCGCTGGAATAACAAAATATTCATTTTTATACCATCCCTCTGTATCAATTGTTATCAGATCCCAGATTTGTCTTCTCGATGATAGTTCGAGTTGATCGATGTTAATTTGGTGAGCCCTTGGTGAGTTCCAAATTGATGCCACTTACTTCAAAATATAGCTGCAACGCTCTATAGTTCTATCTTTAGTTACCCTTTCAATGGATTCCCAGTCAGTAAAAGATCCTTCAAAGATGCCCTGTTTTACTTTCGAACGAACTGCTCAAATTAACCTACAGGGTGTCCCAAAAAAATTGGGTCCCGTTTGTCTGAAGATTGCGACAAAGCAGCAAAAGACTCTCGCCAAACTTTTGCATGATGGTTTTCTTCAGATGTTCAATTAAAGTTTGCTACCATCCCCATAAAAATCCGTTGAAAAATGATGGAGCTATGACCTTCAGGAGACCAAATTTGCCCGATGACTGAAACCAGCGGTCGGCCATTTTGTCTCACTATTTTGCAGCGATAAAAAGCTTCAAGGATTGAAAATGAAACAGCAGCCCCCAATGTCATAGCTCTCGTGAAAATTCCGATTATCCTAAGAGAGTTGCACTATTTCTGACCTCACAGAAATTATTTCTTACCTCACGTGAAGATACTTATCACTGCAAAATAGTAAGACAAAATGGCCGACCGGTCGTTTCAGTCATCAGGCAAATTTGGTCTTCTGAAGGTCATAGCTCCATTATTCTTCAAAGGATTTTGACGGGGATGGCAGCAAACTTCATTTGAACATCTGAAGAGCAACATCATATAAAAGTTTGGTGAGAATATTTTGCCCTTTTGTTGCAATCTTTAGGCAAACGGGCCACAATTTTTTTGGGACACCCTGTATTTCAGTTAATTTGCCATAATTCCAGAGAGAGCTGTTTTGACTTCATCAATATCATCTATCAACAACAAAAAGAAAACGAAACAGCGAAATTTTCAGAATTACAAAATTCGTTCTGATTTCGGCTGACTTTGAACTTGTTACGTCATCAAATTGCCAAATGGTATAACCATGAAAGCTACAGATATTTGCTTACCCCTTTATCTTCAGCAACCGACACTTTATGCAACATGCCATACATACAGTTACACCATCACTTAATCTTTTAAATTTAAATTTTGTTATTTCTCTTCTTCTTTACCAATTCATTCCAAGATACTGTTTGATTGATGTCTTAACTTAAAAGCTCACTTTCATGGACCTATCTCGCAATTACTTTTGTTTTATTCTGTTTATTTAGTGAATAAATAATCAGGAATATATATCCACCGCCAGGTTGCCATTCTAATTGGAAATTTTGATTCTCCATTTACTTTTAATGTACCATGAATTACTTTTGCCAAAGTTCGAATTGAACATGGCATTGCAATTCAAAACCTGGGATTCATCGCTTTATTATTAGTTTGAATGGTGTAATCGGAGCTCATTAAAAATCCTCATGTCTAATTTCGTAAAAGACAGCCAGGCTTAAGCTGATGACTTTCACTCATAAATATCAAGTCATATTCTGCATGAATACCAAATGATGCACTCAAATGATTAAATGATACCAGTTACCAATAGTCCATATGACCGCCTTACCAATCATTCGTGCGCTTGGATGACCCACTGTCAAAGAATGTATTGACTCGGAGACCTAAAAATGGTTTTCAAATCTCTGAATTGTGATGCACCATCGTATATGAACGACATGTTTACGAGAGTTGATAGGAATATAAAATACGCTGTAATTTCGAAAAATATTCAAATTTTCCGAAAAATGAAATGGTAGAATTATAGATAGGCCGCAAAAGTTTTTTTAAGCCATTCAGTTAGAAGAATGGCAGATGCAACGAACGAAAACAAGTCTCAATAATTGGCACACTGAGGCCTTTCAAACTTATGTTATCATCAGAGTGTGACTAACTAAGCCAATGCATAAAGGTTCGCATATAGGTACCACCTTTACCAAATATACAGTTAGAAGAAATAGTCATCGAATTTTACACCCACCTTTTTACGCTGATTTAAAGATTGGAAACCTATGCTAACCGCAACAACGACATTTTGCAGAAACGAATGGGCAAACGCCCCAAGCTTTTTTAACTCACCTGGTGCGTGGAAAGAAGCAGGATAGCTAAATATATGTTGTTGCCATTAAAACTCTTGTATATCTACAGGGAGTCCCAAAAAATTGTTCGACGTTTGATTAAATATTAAAAAATAACGAAATAATGAACAGATTCCATGGTAAGATATCATATTGCTGAGATTTTAAATTGATTTTAGACACTAGAAGCTAGCAAAACGGCTAAATATTCACGGAGTTACGTGCTTTTTAAGTTCAAGTTTGTGCGAAACCTGAAACCAGACCCATTTTGTGAAAGTAGCATCTCCTTTATTCAAACCAAATAAAATGAAATTTAAAAAGTACTTTCGATAAATTAGCTTTCTCTAACATTGAATCAAAGTTATGGATGCTTGGAGGAATCCTGTTGAGCACAATTTTGAATGGCCCCGTCTCTCATCGATTAAGTTTTCATTCCATATTTTTGGATCCTTGCATTCTTAAATAAATGTCGGTAACGGTTGCAAGAATTAAATTACTTTTAAATCGCTTTTAAATTAAGACTTTCATCATTATTACAAATCTCTTGGCAGCCAAGCTTTTACAATCGTAAGAAATTGTTTATTAAGATTAGAGCGGCTTTTTTCATGGGAACTATTTGCGTGACAAATGCTGCCATAAGAAGAAGTGCCTAGGAACAGGCCAATACTTTTACAAACATTGACAGGGTCGGACTTTCAGAAATTACCAAACTCCAAATCTAACTCAATCCACTCGTCCCAATGTTTTCTCCATTTTTACAGTACGATCACTGCAGCGGAAGTACGTTGTTGCGCAGGAGCATGACATGATTTTTCTCCGCAGCAACATACATAAACTGCGGTGTCTAAAAACCCATGGTTTCATATGAAAAAATGCATGTTTTTACGGTTTTATATGAAAGACACAAGGCCTACCTTTTATTTTTTCCTTGATGTTTATTTCTTCATTAATCCTTAAGAAATATCATCGCCTGTGAACATGCAGGTATCTAGAAATATGAATTGATAATTTTTGCTCCACTGGTAGAGATCTTGGCTTTCAAAAGACGGTAACTTATCTAAACTGGTGTAACTTATCAAAACTGGTTAAGGCAAAATGATGATAAGTTATCTCGTAACTAGCGTTTTCCCCTTAAACTGTTTCGGATAGCAATAAAACTCATACACGTGCTCTTTTGTGTTTGAAACGGGATTTGAAAACGATGGTGCTCTTTCAATAGAAGGTGTTCTCAAATATTTTTATCAAAACACCCACGCTGTCCTAGCTATTATTGGCCGTCTCAGAGCGTAATGTCACTGAAATTCATGAAAGATTTACGGGCGGAATTGGAATATATTTTTGCCAAGTTCCGAGTATACACCCACGAAACCTTCATAGTTTCTAAACATTTATAAAGTTTGCTTGAAAGCATTGGAGAATAATGAATCCTCTGGTTTTGAGGCAGCCGATGTTTTTGACTTTCTTGCTCCATAAATCAGCAGCTACGTATCAGATTTATTCAAACTCAGTGTCAAACTTTAAGTCTCTTCTATTAAAAATCTTAAGAACGGAAAAATTGGATTTATGGCTGCTCCGCAGCTACCCTGGGTACCAGCCTTTCTAACATAAAAACAGAGATCTCTGTTTTTATGTTAGAGAGGCTGGTACCCAGGGTACTCCGCAGCAGCCACTCAGCAGCAGCAGCCATGCTTTTTGGGACACCCTGCATAGAAAAGGCACGTGACCAATTTTCTGTCCTCGAATGTAAATTTACCGAAACAGCATTGTAGAAATAACAATACGCTATTGTAAAGTCTCTGACCTGACAATCACTGGACAATGAACCATTGCATGTATAACCGGACTTTCAGAACTTATCATTGGTTCCGAAAACAATACGCAATTGATTAGCTGCAAGGTGCAATGAAACTTTTGCTAATCTTTTCGTGCCAAAGGTACGCCAATTGATAATAATAATAATAATAATAATAATAATGGAAACTTTCATGATAAAATTCGAACTTAAATACATACAATTCAAAAGCTAAAAGATACCCTAATCAGACCTAGCAACTCTCTATAATATAGGCGTAGTATGGCTGTTTACACGAAGGTGCTTCTAAAGGTTCTGCCGTAAAATAGTTTGTAAAGTCAGCTAAAAGTCCATGAGCTCAGGGTCAGTCCAATCTTTCATTCTCATGCAGAATATGTAATATGAAGATCTTATACAAATCTCAATCAGCTTAGAAGGAACATATTTTATAGCAGTGTCATCAACATTCAGATCTTTTAACATTTTAAAGAATTGATCTGATTCTCTTGAATATATCCCAGCAGTTGTCATTACAAGATTAATAAACTTTATATCCTTATAGACGCGTTTTAAGGTACTGTCTCGTAAAAGGTGATAATAATAATAATAATAATAATAATAATAATCAATATTTAAACGAGTTTACATGTTGATATAGCTTCATCTTCTACAGAACTTCTACAGAACTAATCATTTCGAGATTATCAGCATTGGCTACATCAGAGCTGCTCTGCGCAGGAGCTAGGGACTCCCTTGTTTTAAAGTATAGTGAGTGGAGTGAGCCGAAAGTTCTAGCCAGTTCGGGGGTACTTCCCAGGAAAAATGTTAACAATATTTTCCCTTCAGGTTGAAGTTGTTGTGGTGCAGTGGTGTAATTCACTAACTTTGCAGCCAGAACAGTCAGGTGGACAGGGTTCGATACCCGGTAGAGAGCCCCACCACTTGAGCGTCATGACAAGGGGTCGCGGACTCGATTAGGCCTATTCTACTTCTGAGATCCCAGCGCTTGGCGCTAAAAACCGCAACTTCACCTTCACCTTCAGGTTGGCTTAAAGTGACTCTTACTTTTGTTTCTCACTGCAGATTGGCCTTCAAAGATAGAACCTGTAACTGTATTTTCGTGGTAAATGACGTTATTTTTGCGTGATCTGATTGGATTATCAAAAGGAGAAGCTGCAATGCGATCGAACGTCATAGCCAATCAAAATTTGAATCTGAAGGTGAAGTGAACGTGAAGTGAATTTGCGTTTTTTAGCACCAAGCGGTGGGATCGCAGAAGTAGAGAAGACCTAATCGAGTCCGCGACCCCTTGTCATGACGCCCAAATGGTTGGGCTGATACTGGGATCGAACCCTATTCGCCTGACTGTTCTAGTACCCTGGGTACCAGAGCCAAAAAATGATGAAATAAAAAAATAAAAAAAAAGTAAAGAAGGAAAAGAAAGTTGTGAAAAAATTCTTCCTTTCTTCCTTCTCTCTTCCTTTTCCAAATTTTCAATTTTTTTCTAATTTTGAGACTCTGGTACCCAGGGTACTGTTGTGGCTGCAAAGTGAGGGAATTACACCGCGCCACGACACTTTCACATCTAAGCACGTAAAGGATCAGTAACTTAGGGTCTTTGATTTTTTGGATCTGTCTCTGGTACCCAGGTGTGCAAGAATGGTACCTTCACTGGTTGTGGCGCAGTGGTGTAATCATCTGACTTTGCAGCCAGAACAGTCAGGTGGAGTGGGTTCGATACCCGGTAGGNGCGATGATCAGTCCGATCCGACAACACTCTGCATGAGAATCTGCGAATCACTATGTTTCATGATATACTTTTGAAGTTTTGCCCAAATCAGAATTTGTTCTAAGCCTTCAAAGACGTCCTTCTCGATAAAGAGATTTTTTGATCTTCCTTGGAACTTTGCAATGGCTAGGTTTTTACTACATTATTTAGCAAAGTGTTCTGCTTCTCATGCATTTTTCAAAGTATGAACATTACACAGACTTGTCTAAGACTTCAAAACTGTTTTTACAGGGCCGTAGGAAGCATCTCAAACTTAGGGGTGGCACAAGATTTCAAATGCACTTTTTCATTAAGCCAAAGGGGCACTTTCTGAAATAAGGAGGACACTCCTTTGTTTGTTGCAAAATCTTGGGAGGCACGCACCTCAGTGCCCCTTGTTCCTACGTCTATGTGTTCCCATGCATATATCGAGGCCCAAGAAACACTCGCAAGCAATGAGAGTAATCCTCTATTGTAATGCATTTTTCGGCTTAATTGCATTACTCGAGTTACTAGTAAACCGAACCATTGCTAATTGTAAGACTTTGCCGACTTCAAAAGACTGTGACGAATTTTTTCACACATCTAGATTCTATATTAATACTCCAGCTATAACACGCGATTCTGCAGAGATCTTCAGATTCCGAGGTACTATCTGGAGTATGCCAAAAAGGATTTTCCTCGGAAATCCCCAGAGGTATTAGGGAGCTTCCTACCTTATGCCAATTCAAAAAAACAACTAAAAACACACTTGATGAGCTGAAAGTCAATAAAAACACGACTCCCTGGAAGATCAGCAATGCAATTAGCCTTCAGTATTTTTCTTTATGTATATGATATTGATTAATAAAACTTTTGTTCATGTAGTATTAGATATAGCTGAAGGGATTTTTGTGTATAAATAGTTTAAAATGAAAAACGAAAAAAATATATATTTTACACATCCAGATCTAGATTCTACTTGTAGTTGCATTGTGTACGTAGCTACAAACTGAAAGCTTTCTAAGCTTTTGAAAACAATAAGAAAATTTGAGTACTTCAAAGAATTCTCTAAAATTTGAACATATGAATATACACGCTAAGAAGGGAAGCTTCAGAGAGTTCTGTAAGATTTTAACACAGAATAAATATATATATATATATACGTTGGGAAAGGAACGTACACAATAATGAAATAGAAAATAGATGTAGAAAAAGACTCACTTCTCCGACTTGTTCTGTTCAGTTCGCAGTTGATGAGTTGAAGATTGATCTGCTTGTTGCTATCAGAAGACTTTTGTATTGTTTCTATTGGTTTTTCATCTACGCAATGATTAACGATATCAGCGAGAAATTATTGAAACTGAGAAACTAAATGAGTACTTGTCACAACGAGAGTTTCTTCGTTTAAGAGAAAAAGAGAATACTTCTCGATATGTCAAGAATGATTGAAGATGAACCATTATTTGTATCAAGGGGGACATAAGAAGCAGGTTAATCATTTCCTCTGACAGTGGGCTTGATACTTACGATGGAGGGGCTAGCCCCCTTACCTCTACCTCGCTGCCACCTCTGAGGTTAAGAGAAAGGGTACTTTCAGTTGAGATTCCTTGAAAAATTCATTAATCAATGAATGATAAATTTAAACTAAACCATTGTTTTGATTGGGGGCAGGGGCGTAGGAAGGGGTTCATCATTTGCAAGGACAGTTTAAACTTCGTCATGAAATGTTCACGAAGGAACAGGTTGAAGAAACTCTTAAGAAACCTCTTACAAACATCAAATAATAAAATAATGACAAATTTTAAGGAATGCTCAGTATTAGATCAAATTCATAGTTTCTCGTGAATAATACGTGTAGCCTGTAAGCCCTACACTTTCGGCAATGTTCTACCCAGAAATATCGGACTTACCTCCCCGTATGTGCATGTGCCCCCCTGGGCCTGTTAGCACACGGCTACTGACGTTAACTGCTTTTAGGGTCATTGAAAGGAGGACTTCATACTACACTTGAGTTTAAATTTGACAATGACATCATTGAAACGAACCTCCAGTTGCAATCTGATGCGGATAATGGTCCGTCCATTGACTTGCCTGTGCGATTTTTGATAAGCCACCTGTTAAATATGGACTCATTTTTGGACGTCCCAGCATCTTAATAGCTCTTTGCTGTCTTAGAATGGCTAAAACTGAATCATAATCAATATTAATAGCCAGTAAAAATGTTCGATTTCTCAAAACACCAGCATCTAATTACTCTTTCTGCTTGATTTTATCAACATGTATGTATATCTTTAAATTCAAAACCTCAACTTTCTTGAAATCACACCATGAAAAAAGTCGAGAATTCAGTTTATTATATTGGATTAACGAACCGGCACAATAGCGACATGGCTATGCTTAATAGTATTAAGATCAGTACGCATTTTCGTTTTCGGCGCCTCGTTCATAAGCTAATAATCAGTCGAATTACTGCCTTGCTTTTTTTGGTTGACAAAACTTCTAGAAGTCTGTGAAGATCAATTTCCTGGTTTCATTTATACCTGAGCAAATCAGCCTTATTAGGTTTCTTAATCATAATATAAATCAAGCTCAGTATTTAAGACTGATCACTAAAATTGTTGAGAAAATTTTCCCTTATTGCTTTCCCTAATTATTTTGTCTGAGACCCATGACAGACAGCAAACTTGATAAGAATCGATCAAGAAGCAAAGCTATCTCAAAGTGTATGCATGCAGTAAAAACAAGCTCATAAAAGAGGCATAAGAACCTACATTTTCAAACCAAGCTGTTCTGGTTCTTATGTCAAAGATACCTTTCGTGAAATCAGCCAATTGCTTCTTCAAACTCCAATGCAATGAAATGAAATGCAATGAAATGTTTGATATTAATCATTTGCGCCAAACTTAAGATTCGAATCCCGCTTTATCATATGGTATATTTTTTCTGCAATCTCCCGTCTGCAACATCGGCGTTTATGCGTGCAAAGTCGGCAGCTCTTGTCGACAAATGACTTTTAAGGGTCTGGGCACTAATGACGCCGACCGGTTTGCAAAGTTCAGAGCAACACAGGCGATTCAACACGTTGTCGTACTGCGTAAACAATAAATTTGTCAAGAACGTTTTTGCCAATTATGTTCCTTTGCTTCTGCCTTAAATTATCTTTGTCTGAAATCAAAATACGGTGATGGAGGATGGAACACTTGCATCGGCACAGAAGCATATTTGTTCAGGCCTATTAGATGACTGAGAAAGTAATTGTTTTCTTCACACAATTAGTAATCAAATTAATGCTTCAGATTGTCAGTCTGAGAACTAGATCAATACAATATGCTCTTCAAACTGAGAAGCTATTAAAAGCTAGGGTGAAAAGGTTCTTGCATGTAATATATATGAGTAAATATTGAAGATTTCAAGTTGTAAGTTCTTATTGCAGGAAGGTTCTTAAATGCAAGTTTTGCTGTATTTGTTGACAACTTGTCATACTCTCTTTCAGGTGTCATTTCAAGAAAGTTTAGATTTTGATAAAGATATATTCCTACATTTTGAGGAAAGAGAACGCAACAAGTAATTACAGGCTGTTTTTTCGAGAAATGGATAATTTTTGTTGGCCATGAATATTTATCATGATTAAGTTAATTTGTTTGTCTGAGGCTTGTGACAGCAAATTGATAGGATTTACAAAGAAGCAAAGATATCCAAAGTGTATCTCAAATTAAATGTCACATGCAAATTTCCGTGAGTAAAAGCGGTTGAAGTGTTTTGCATTATTAATTTTACGTTATCGCAAATCATATACAGCATCTATTTTGAGACAAACTTTATAAAATTGAGTACCTGCTTACAACCAGACTGACATGACACTGTCACTATCTTCACTCTGGCATCTGATGTCAAGGCCAATGGTATCTAATTTAAAACAGACTAATGTTTATCTCAAAATTAAGACATTCTGCGAAATTATGCGACGGAGAGAACGCTTAGCCAGAAAGTGAAAGCGCTCGCTTCACGCGCACTATAGCATTAGTTCCAAATCTTTAAAAAGGCTGGTGTAAAATTCAGTTACTTATTTCTTTGAACTGAATGACCTCAAAGAAACTTTAGCTATTTCTCTATAATTCTACCGTTGGACTTTTCTGAAATGTTCAATATTTTCAGAATCAGAGTGTTTTTCTACTTTTTCAAGAATTCAAGAAAAATGTCCAAAAAAAACTTAGAACCATCGTAATTTCTAGTTTGTTTGAAGCAACATGAAATAATTTCGAAGAAAACCATAGTTTATGGATGTCTACAATATGGTATCAAGCAAAAGTCTGTCACTTTTCTGGTTTATGATTTAGAACCTCAAATGCGTTGTAATGCAACATACGCTGAGATTTCGAAAAATATTCAAAACTTCTGAAAAGTCCAACGGTAGAATTAAAGATAAGTAACTAAGGTTTGTTTCAAGCCACTCAATCACAAGAAATAGATCACAGAATTTTACACCCACCTTTTTACACCAAGTTAAAAATTTGGAAGCTATGCTGCGCACTATAACCGTATAACAGAGTTTCTCACAAGGTCTTAAGAAGTGATTAGTTACGCCCCAATGGACCAGTTCAACAATAAAAAAGGAGACTCAGGACAGCGGTTTGTTCTGGTAAATGGCGGACACAAATCTGGTAAATGGCTACCACTATAGCCATATAACAGAGGTTTTCACAATGTCTTAAGAAGTTATTAGTTCCGCCCTGGCTACCACGGAGATTCTATGAATGATAGAGCTCCCTCCCCAAATCCATTAGTTTTAAATGCATGGTTGAAATTAAGAAAACCTTGAGAAATCATTGCTAAAATGGTAGCCGGAAGGATGTTCTATGGCTCATATGCCTCGTAACAAAAGGGAGACCTCACCTCAAACAGCTTTGATAGGAAAGTATTCGAGTGTTCATCATTTCCTTGGAAGTTGATCGATCAATAATAATCGATCAGATAAGAATAGCAAAGCAAGATAAACAAACAAACGCTTTGATATGGTTCACGGTAATTTTGAGAAGGTTCATAATGAAAAATGGGAGAAACTTGAAAATGGGAGAAACTTGGGAAAAGTCTGGCTTTGCAACGCCTTCCTAACTGGTTGGCCTTTTTAGTGAATTGTTTGCGTAATCCTTGTTGAGCGGTATTAGATCATTGGTGTGTTAATTGCAAAACGAAGCATAGGGTCCTCGTAGTAAGGCTAAATAAGGCAGTCGAAAAAGAGATGTCATCATCTTCATTCGGAATTAATCAGGAGTAGGGCCATGTGAGGGCTAGGGAACTACAGCTTCCCGTCGGGAGAAATTTTGGGTTATTGTCGGAGGAAATTTGGCAAGATAACGTACGAAAACTGCATGTTTTAGCCATTATTGCCCCCTGTTGAAAGTTCCAGCCCCTCTGTCTGAAGATTTCTGGCACCACTCCTTGAATTAATGTATGTCTCAAAATCGAGACGAGCTGAAAGATTCTGCAATTTGACATTTTCAGGATCAGCAACCGTCCGAAAAATACTGAGGAAAACTTCCATTTAACAAGAATGTTATAGCGCTCGCTTCACGCGCACTTCAGCATAGTCTTTCCACAAGATCTTGAGGCGTCATTGTATTTGCCCCAATTGGAAGCTCGTTTTCAGAAATCATATACTTACTCGGGTCTGGAAACATTTGCCGTATTGAAATTATGTAAAATGCTGTTATGCGAATAGCATCCTTGGCAATGCAGAAGTATAATAAAAGCAATCTTCTGATCTCCCAGCAACGCAGAAATCGCATATTGAGATACTGCAATAACTCAGCCGCTTAGTAAAAGAATTGTAGCAAAGTTTGTTGCCACAGACTCTTAATGCTCAAGACCATAACCAAATTTGATTACAAAAGACTTGACTGTAGATTTGTTGCTTTCATGTTAAAAATGTCGCAGCCTAGTCTATAAGAAAATCTAGAAAAACTTGCCAGTGGATAAAGGTGAAGGGGAAGTTGCGGTCTTTAGCACCAAGCGATGGGATCGTGGAGGTAGAGAAGACCTAATGCTATTGTTACCACTGCGCCAGAACGCCTTATGCTTGATATGGTTTAGCAATGCTTCAAGACTGAAATAGTGCGTTATCTTTTTCCATACAAGCCATCATCCTATTGCATTTATTTCTTAAATGAAACTTAATCTTTTTTAAATCAAACATTTTTGATAATTTTTTTATATGCTCATAAAATAATTACGACAGATCAACAGATAAGTACTACGCAACGATACCACAGGGAACATGGAATTACATAATAACCCTGTGGCATTTAACGATTTACTTTAAATCTGTCTCAGAATGGATGTCAGGTGAAACAGTTCGGAGATTTATCATTTCGGGAATTGGTAAGCAGTTCGGGAATTGATAATTTCATATTTCATAGTAATGATAGTTCATGGTAAGACGCAGATAATTGTTGCAGATAAAATAAGTGGTCGAGAGTGGGCTAAAAACCACTTTTAAGTGTATTTGACGAAATGGATGCACAACATCCGATTTGAAAAGTAGAATCTTAATCATCGTTAAAAGCAATTGGTAGCCGCAAAATATGATTTTTCCANTTACGAAGATGAATTTCTCAATTTCTCTGTTAAAAGCCAGGCAAATCTTGAGGAGTGGCCTAGATAATTCTGTAGATGGTTATCAGAAAGACAGAATATTTTGATAATATTCATCGTGACAATCGCGTGTTCTTTTGCAAACTTCACTCTGTTGTTAAAATTTACGCGGTCAAACATAGAAATTTGTCTTCCTGAAAGTTAATCACATCTCACGTGAAGAATTGCTATTTTCGTGTTCTTTAGAATGAAACTTACTCGAATTTGTTTACTTGTATAAAACTGAACTTGAAAAACTTTAGAATAATGTTTGTCCGTTAGGCCTAAAGAGTAGTGCTATTTGACAATGTTTACAAGTCATGCAAATAAAAAGGATGATTTTGCTAATTTCGGTTATTCTTTTTGAGAGTTTTTAATCATCTCTAATTTAATTCCAGTATCAACAATATTTAGTCGTCAGGCCTAAGGAGATGCGTTATTTTTGCAATGTTTGCGAGTCAGAGAAGTCAAAAAGATAATTTTTTAAATTTAGGTTATTCGTTTTGAGGACCTTTGATCATCTGAAATATATCTAATATCAATAAATGAAAGTATGACCTGGTGTAAAAGATGAGGTCACTTAGATCTATGAATATTTGCCAACAGTAGCTTTGTTGCACCAGCAGCAAACTTGATAAAAGAGCTCAAATGGCCGACAGTCCAAGACATGATCAAAACAAGAGAGACGGCTACCATTGTTTTCAAATCAATAAATGGTCTCGCGCCCACTCACCTCTCAACTCTATTTACGAGAAACTCGACTCGGGAGATTTTAAATTTGAGAAAATGTGAGACTGACTTGCTTGCTCAACGAATGAAAACGTGCAATGACCAAAAAGTATTTTCGTTCCGTGGATCAAAGGTTTGGACTGAATTAGAACATAAGGTCAAGCTAGCCCCTTCTCTGTCTACTTTAAATGTAGATTAAGTAGAAAATTGCTTTTAATTTTTAGATTTATTCTAATTTAACATTGTAAATATTCCTTTTTATTTTAATGAAATTGTAATTAGGTTTTGCCATGGCCCCCTGAAAAGCAGCCACTCTTGGCTGATGGGGCCACCGTGTATAAAGAATTTAAAATGAATGAAGAAATGAATGAAATGCCCATCTTTTTTATAAGCTCGGCGTGTGCACTTAGGAAACAAAATGAGAAAAATGGAATGCGTTGGTTGTCCCTTTGCCTGAGAGAAGAACAAACTAAGGCCACTTACCACTTAATCTTTCTACTCTTTTCATCCATCGAAAATCCTACGTGACCGAGGTGACATCGACAAATCAAAGAACACAGGGACGCAAAGGATACAAGGTCATAAATTTGCCCTGTACCATCAATGGCGCCACTTTTTCCTTAAACTACCAGGTGAATTAAAAGAGTATACGCGTTTGGCGGGCTGTGAATAAAAAAGAACAATGCAGCCAATATTCAAAACTGAAATGTTAATCTATCAGTCAAATGCTAGCTTAGATGCGAACATTTTGATGGGTAAATTCACAGCATAGGGCTCAAATCTTTCGAATCTTTAAAAGGGTGAGTGTAAAATTCTGTGAAATTTTTCTTTGAAATAAATAATTTCTAATTATTAAACGAACTAAACTATAATTCTACTGTTGGACTTTTCTGAAAATTTCAATATTTTCAGAATTGGAGTGTTTTCTACTTTTTCAAGAATTCAAGAAACATTTTCAAAAAACTTAAAACCATTGTAATTTCTAACTGTTTGACATAGCATGAAATAATTTCGAAGAAACTATAGTTTATGAATGCCTACAATATTGTATCAAGCAAAAGTCTGTCACCCATTTGTTTTATGATTTGAAAGTTTGATGACATCACACAAATGAGTTGAAATGTAAGATACGCCCTCACTGGAGCGGCAACAACAACATCAATTCAATGCGAGGAGATAAGCGTTAAGCGTAAGTTGAAGGTCCTTATGGAGTGAGCCTAACTATTTAACTCTGTTTACATGGGTGGTTGTAATGGGAGACACTGCTCTTGTTTGATTTTAGGCGTGATTTTACGTCTCATTTCTCTAACGATTCTCGCCCGTCGCTGCCGTGCGACAAATTAAATTTGAGATTTATTTCTATGAAAGCCATCAAACATACCGAACATACGAGATTCACAAATATTTTCTGGATATTTTTTTAAAGATAACACTCCTTTATTTTGGATCAGCTGCTTCCGGGCACATCTGCAGGATTTCCAAAATTCTTATCTTTATTAAAAAGATGGGGACAAATATCATGTCAATTGCAGTACAAACAGTACGGTATTTTGCAGCCTCGAAATAATATTTTAGATAAATCCAGTGATTTTCATATCTTAGAAGTTTGAAAAATCAAATTTCAGATCAAATGCAGGCTAATTGATTGTTTAAACAAAGCNTTTATTTCTATGAAAGCCATCAAACATACCGAACATACGAGATTCACAAATATTTTCTGGATATTTTTTTAAAGATAACACTCCTTTATTTTGGATCAGCTGCTTCCGGGCACATCTGCAGGATTTCCAAAATTCTTATCTTTATTAAAAAGATGGGGACAAATATCATGTCAATTGCAGTACAAACAGTACGGTATTTTGCAGCCTCGAAATAATATTTTAGATAAATCCAGTGATTTTCATATCTTAGAAGTTTGAAAAATCAAATTTCAGATCAAATGCAGGCTAATTGATTGTTTAAACAAAGCGTTTCAATCTGATCTTTCTTCACTAACCCACGTCACACTGAGTAAATTCTCTATTGCGAGCGGGATTTTAACGGGACTTTCTCAGTAATACATATTTGCTAAACATCTTTTAGCAAAAAGCAGGAAAACTTCTGACAGGATTATTTGAAGACCAGCAAAGGCAATCATTCTCCTTATTGAATGGCTTGAAGCAAACTTCAGCAATTCCCCTATGATTCTACCCTAGATAGATTTGTTTGAAATCTTGAATGATTTCAAAATTACAATGTACCACATACAGGGTATTTCTGAAAAACGCCAGCAAACTTTATTTGAGACTGTTCAAGAAATGATGGTGTTTGAATCAATTTTATGCATGCCATCAGAAAGTAAAATCTACCTTCTTTCCAATTATAACCAGGTTGGGCGTATTAATTGAATTTTTCATCACGTTACTTACTTTTTTGTAAGTACACTCATTTTTTTTTATAAGAAACCGCTTATAAGAAACGGTAGGCTCAATTTTTCGAAAGTTAAGGAACAACCCTACCTAGATTGAAAAAGCTAAGAAACTTTTGTAATTTGCAATCTTAATTTTCCTATCGCACTCAAAAATGTTTCGACAGTGTACAGTTATAGCAACTGTTTGGACATTATTTTGAATGCGAATTATGTTATTTACTTGTTTTGAGATCTTACTAAGTAATTTGGGAGCCCTTTAAGACAAAACAAAATTAACTCTACACTTCCGGCATTAAAAATATAAGAAACACGCAAGAAACTTTTGGTAGCAAAATGGCCCAAAAAATGAGAAACTGCCTACCAGCACCGGACCTTAGTTTCTTAAAAAAAAATGAGTGTATGGCCTATTTTAGATGGAGGGAAATGACAGGATATTTACATAGACGAAAACCTATCTTTGTGTGAGCTGATGTGGTCATTGTTAACAAAATGCATCTGATGTGAAGTAATTTTTCTTTTTTGAACCTTAGGGCATCACCTTCAAGTACTTCTAGGTTTGCTTGAAGAAATGTTTCAACAAAATCGGTTTCATAAGTTCTTGCCGCGAAATGGGTGTCTATCTTTCTTTTACAGCATGCTGCATTTGAAATCTGGCATACTTTTTAGATATATATTAGGCAGTAGTATCGAATATAAACATTTCGTTCGAAATAAAGGTGTCTGCAATGCTCCATGCTTTCATGCAAGAATTTCCTACCAACATCTGGAGAGTGAAAAAGCTGAACGGCTTGATAAACTATTCTAAATTACTCGAATGACCTATTACAAGCAATAAAACTACAATTTATTATCAAGAAATAAACTTAGCTTCTATAATTTTTCTGTACTGTTTCCACCGCCATTGCTTGAATTATAAATCATTCAGAGTTTCCATTAAAAGATTGACGATGATCTTTTGATAATAAGATCGAAAGATTCCAGAACTGGGTAATGCAACGAAAAAGTTTCGACGTCTGAAAAATCAATGACAATCAAAATTTATACCAATGTTAAAATCTTCTTTGACAGGGGCGGATCCAGTAGTCAGATTGTCAGATCCTTGCATCTAGTTATTAAGGTTCACGCCTATTTTCAAAAGGCCACACCCTATTATTTCGAATGAACATTTATTGTGGTTTTTGTAGCGCTGACCAAGCCAGACCTGGAGCTTACCAGAAAAGTTAGAGAAATGTTCATGAGGGCATAGGTAGAAAATATGAAAATTGTTTGACCCACCGTGTCAACAAATCAGCAAACTTTGCAAAATTATAAACAGATTTGTGTAAATTTCTATGATGAAGCTTTGTGATTCTTTTTGCATGTTACTTAAGTGAGTTAGCCTTGAAAATTAATTTTGACTCAGCAATTTAGACTTACAACGTGATTCCTTGTATTCGTTCAACATTTTAATCGGATTTTTTATTACCATCCAATTTATCCAATATGAATGAAGCGCAATTTTTTGGAACACCCTATGCGAGGGGTGTATACACGAGTTTGCCTAGAAAATGTTGGCCGCAAAATATGGAGGCCACAAAGGTTTACAATGGCTATAAAGATTGACCTGTAGGTCATTGGTACCTTTGTTTATTGATCAAGTGCGAGATTTTAAGAGCAAGTCCAGTTCAGGACAGGGACGTAGGAAGCATCTCAAACTTGGGGGGGGGGGGGCACGACACTTCAATGACATTTTTCTCATGAACCTATAGGGGCACTTCCTGATCATGAGAAAGGCACTTCTTTGTTTATTGCAAAATCTTCGGGGGAACATGCCCCAAGCGCCCCTGGTTCCTACATCTCTGATTCAGGACAACAAACACTCATACTATCATTTATTATTATTTGATTTCTTTAAGGAATGTTCTGTTTCCAGGGGGGCGTCAGTAAAGGGGCCCTCATACGAAAGTAAGATTTGCTTACCAATTGCCTGTTCTCTTTGTTCAAGTCAAGATCTCTCTCTCTCTCTCTCTCTCTCTCTGCTAGTCTTTACTTGGTTTTCATCTTCTCCCTCTGCAAACATATGCTTCAATTTAAATTTAAGTACTCTCTTTCTAAACCATTTCTTCTTTCCACTACATCACTGTCACTCGTGCAGTAAGTAAGCCTAGATTTTATAACTTGGTTTTCATGATTGAATGCTAGCATATGTCCTTTTGAAAGATAAGATCACCATAAACATCATAAGCTAACGTTTATCAATGAATCGGGCGGCACTGGCCTTATTTATGGCACGAAACTTCATGAATGTTTAATATAATTGTTGTTCCTTGGTCTTTCTCGATAATCTTTGAATTTTTATTCCAGTTCTCTAACAAGATCTTGACCACATTTCCAAGCTGCGAAATTCATTCAAATTTCATCAAACTTATCAATATGCATCCAAAGATGAATGACGTCAGTTAGCAGTCCTGGTTATCTTCATAGTATCAACTTTATTTTTTACATCGATTGATCAAATCAAGTGAAAAAGGTTGCAAAATGAAAGATGGGTTTTTAGGATAGGGGCTACTCTCTCCAGCATACCGTTCAAATCCTTACTGGTTCCTGAAGCACACGGAAATCATCCAATTTCATGGTACTCAGCCAATCAAATCGCTTCTTTCTAGCCCCGTGATATCAAATCGGTCGTTGGAAGGGAATTCTTGAGTACTCCAGATGAGATATTTGTCTAAGCACGCTACAAACTGCAGAGGGGCATCTCTTCTACCGATTTTTCAAAAAAACTTCCATGTAATTATTGTAACTTAGTAGCCATTTCAATTTTCGTGAGGGTACTCAAGAATTCCCTTCCAACGACCGATTTGATATCAGGGAGTTAGAAAGAGGTGATTTGATTGGCTGAGTACCGTGAAATTGGATGATTTCCGCGTGCTTCAGGAACCAGTAAGGATTTGAACGGTATGCTGCTCTCTCCTCGATTAGTCTATCTACTGAGAGACCGACCTCCTCCTTAAGAAATTCCTCCCCATACAAAATTCTATGTAATCATGTTGTAAAATTTATCATTCATATTTTGTAATCTTATATTCTAGATAATTGTATGTATTGTATTCTGTAATAATTCATATTAAGATATTTCGTTGTCATTGTAACTTGTTGCTTGTTTAGTGAATGTTGTATATTGTGGACTCTCAAACTGAACTGAACTGAGCTGACGGCAAACTAACTGGTATATAATGTAAACGTAGTGGAAGTTTCGTAAACGACTCCATTCTCCAAGGTATAAGTGACTTCATCTGGTCCCGTTTCAGCCCTTTTTAGCCCGTTTCAGCGAGTGCAAAACTTTAGATGAATACCTTGACTGCAATCGAAGTTTCATTTCACCTTGTCGATGGAGACAAAGAGAAGGACATAGTCGAAAAGAGAAGGAACTTTACATCTTATAGACGATTACGCTAAAGATGGCGGCGAACTTTTTACCAAGATGCATTGCGTTCTTCAATCAAATTCCTATAGAATCGTTAAAGAATCATAATTAGATATCTAAACATTTACTTTGGGTATTGCTGAACAGGAAGCCTTGAATTTCTGGTACATTTTTTGTACAAGTCAAACACTTTTCTGCTAGCCTTTCGAAGCAAGCAGACAGCCTATCAGTCTGACATTCGAAGAAAAGCTCCTCGTTTAGAAATTCACCTACCCACCCTTCACAAGGTCCCTTGTTGGATAATTGTGCAGACTTAGGAAATCTTAAGGGCTATATCGTTCAGTAATTCACTGAAATTCTTGAAAATGTTTTCTACATGTCTATTGTTTCGAACAACTATTAATGATATCTTGTGTTCAATGGATGTTCCTGGTATCGAGCTATATTTGGAAGGTGCTATGTCGAAAGGTCAACAGGTGTGTTTTTTTTTTTTTTTTTTT
>REGL01000014.1:369023-380597 GCA_004194395.1 Aurelia aurita complex sp. Pacific | reverse complement strand
GTAAACAACATGGTTTTTAAACTTGGAAAATTCATCTCTCGACACTCAGTGGTTCAATTTCGAAACTTTGTCCACTTTTTGATGCCTCAGGATCGCTTATATTTCATATTTCATATTTAATTCTTTTAAGGAGGGTTGCCCTTTAGCAGAAGCTGGTTTTCAAGGGGCCCTCCCCCTCTTTTTCAAGGAGAGTTCAATAAAAAGTCATTTTTCAAAATGTCATTTTTCCCATTTATTCCATCAGTCTGTTCATCTGGATCTCTGTTTGTTTCCTGCAACTCAAAAAGCATAAAAATTAATTTGAGATTTATACCGTATAAGTTCTATTTAGCCCCCTCTCTATTAAGCCCCCTCTCTAATGAGCCCCTCCCGTCTGAGTCAAAATTTTAAATAAGCCCCCCCTCACTTATATCAAATTCCCTGAGTTACCAAAGATTTTCAGTTTCCATTCATTTATCAAAACATGTCTGCATGTTACATTCGATATGGTTTGGGATAAAACTGTGTCAAATTTATGCATTTGATTCGTAAAATTGCATGTTGAATCTGCAAAATAGGGGGCAAAAGAACTGAAAGGCTATCATATATATTTTTGTCATTTGAATTTGTGAATAAGCCCCCCCTCTCTAATAAACCTCCCTCACTTTTAAGCCCTCCCTCTGGAGTGTCCGAAATTAAATAAGCCCCCCGGGCGCTAAATAGAGCTTTTACGGTATTATCGCTCAAGAAATTGTAGAAATAAAGCGAGACATATCCAACTATTGAAAACCGACTGTATGAGTATTTTATTCCTCCAGATAAAGCATGTTGTGTCCCAGAATTGCGATGGCTTGCACATCAGAAGTGGTTTACCCCCTGAATCGTTATCAGAAGTTCATGGAAACATGTTTGTTGAGGTTTGTAAACAAAGAGTTGCCAAAAGCTTAAGTAACTTGTTACTTGGTGTATAGTACAGTTCTTTTCTAGCAAGGAAATCGACGTTTGTAAATTGGTGGTATGCCCAATCTTTATTGAGTGTGTATTGAAATCCACCCTTTCAAGATGAGAGGCGCTAAATGAGAAATTTTTGGTTTTTTGAGATTTTGCATTCTTGAGGATAAAATCTCGTTCGGCGTACAAAGTTTAGTATGGGAACGAATTTTCACATTCATATCTGTCTTCATTTCGAAATTATAGCGATATGAAGAGTTTGAATCCACAAGGGCCTTGACTGTGAAATCAAATTTGGATAAGCAGATTTTTCCCAGGAGTTTTCTTGTTTTGATAGAGCTCCGAAAATGAATGAAGCAATGAATTATGCAAGTTTTATTTTCTGTCCTTAAATCAGTTTGAACTAGATTGCCAACGCTTCATTTTCAACGAGCATTCGACACATTCATCATTTTTCCAAAACATCTGTCGATTATCTATCTATCTTCTAACTATATATAACTATGTACTATATATAACTATATAACTAACTATATAACTATGTATAACTTATCCTACGATTATATGCAAAAAACTTGATTTCCTTTGCTCAGCTTTGATGTACTATAACCAAGATTCTTGTGAAAGTTACATTTTTAGCGACCATTTCAACACAATGTTTTGATTGTTCTTCCGAAAACTCTGTCGATCATATGCTCTTGGGAGGCCTTGACCTCAAAAAGTTGATTTCGTTTCTTCTGTTTTAATGTTTTTTATATTTGACATCTTAGTTTATCAGAGGCCCGGGGGGGTCACTACCATATGTACCAGTACGGGATGTGACATTTTTTGGGGTACCTTTTTCAGGCTGAAAATAGATTTTAGGGTGTCATTTTTGGTAACATCAGAAATGAACATGAATTTTAGGGTGTCATTTTGGAAGAAAAACGCTTCAGGGTATTGAATTTGATCTAATATCAGGTACTTGGTTAGAACTTCGAATTTTGGTCACAATTTTAGGGTATCTATTTTGAATGGCCCGTAAATTTTGGAGTATGGTTTTTGAAAATTCATAAATTTTAGGGTATTATTTTATAATTCAAAATGGCACACTCCCGTCATCCGCCTATGGAAGTGACCCCCCTCCGGATCAGAGTGAATTGACAAAGTTAAAAGGTTGCAAGGGCTAAGTTCATTATATAGCAAGGGCAGATTTTGTAATACAATAAAATCCGTTGCCTGGCGGATTTAGTTTATTGGATTCAGAAGCCGAGAAGTAATTGCTTCATCTAAGCCCTACACTTGTAAAAATTGCAGTGCCTTCTGCTCGACTACTGAATAAAAAAATAAACAAAATCCACCAGACAGAACTTTAGAGTTACCCTTCTTCTTTTGTTAGAAGCACATAACTTATCCTAAAAACCACCTTTCGTGTGCACAAGGCTAGAGCTTGCCCTACTGGTTTCAGGGCAACGTTTGGGGCCTTGTTTGTTTTGAATTCCTGGTTGAGACAATCTCCTTTGTCTGCAGTCGCTAATCTCTTTGAATTGAGGTGTCAGTCAAATGCAACTGTTGCTATTGTGTTACGAAATCTGTCCTTGTTGGTTGCACGGGCTAAGTTCATAATATAGTATATTGTATTCGAAATTTTTGACACGTGCTGTTTTATTGTGTAGCTCAAGGAAATATGGTTGTGCGGAAGTTTCTTTGGCATAATTACATTTTACTCGATGTAGCTATGTCGATTCCCCAAGGAACATTTCTTGAAATACCAGGCCATATCAGAGACCATTTTAAACGATTTAAACTCTTTGCTTTAAGGCTGATTTCCAGTCAGTGGAATTTTCCGAGCGGGCGGAATTTCTATTGTATTCGAGAGAAAATGTCGCTCTGACATTGAATAGAAAGTTACGGCTGAGCGACCTTTTATTGTCTAAAATTCCGCCTGCTCGGAAAATTCCACTGACTGGAAATTAGCCTTTACGCTTCAAGATTTAGGATTAGAGAAATATTGTACTGAACTTAATATGCAATTACTTTCATTTTTTTAACGATATAAATACTTTAGTAACAGGACCCTTATTGATAACAATGCTCTGTTGGGAGAATGGGTCTACACGTAGGCTAGGTTCCTAACTTCATAGACTTTTATGTTTCTATATAGATGGATGATGATGATGATGATGATGATGATGATGATGATGATGATGATGATGATGATGATGATGATGATGATGATGATGATGATGATGATGATGATGATGATGATGATGATGATGGTGATGATGATGATGATGATGACGATGATGATGACGATGATGATGATGATGATGATGATGATGATGATGATGATGATGATGATGTAGATGCTGATGATGATGATGCTGATGATGATGATGATGATGATGATGATGATGATGATGATGATGATGATGATGATGATGATGATGATGATGATGATGATGATGATGATGATGATGATGATGATGATGATGATGATGATGATGATGATGATGATGATGATGATGATGATGATGATGATGATGATGATGATGATGATGATGATGATGATGATGATGATGATGATGATGATGATGATGATGATGATGATGATGATGATGATGATGATGATGATGATGATGATGATGATGATGATGATGATGATGATGATGATGATGATGATGATGATGATGATGATGATGATGATGATGATGATGATGATGATGATGATGATGATGATGATGATGATGATGATGATGATGATGATGATGATGATGATGATGATGATGATGATGATGATGATGATGATGATGATGATGATGATGATGATGATGATGATGATGATGATGATGATGATGATGATGATGATGATGATGATGATGATGATGATGATGATGATGATGATGATGATGATGATGATGATGATGATGATGATGATGATGATGATGATGATGATGATGATGATGATGATGATGATGATGATGATGATGATGATGATGATGATGATGATGATGATGATGATGATGATGATGATGATGATGATGATGATGATGATGATGATGATGATGATGATGATGATGATGATGATGATGATGATGATGATGATGATGATGATGATGATGATGATGATGATGATGATGATGATGATGATGATGATGATGATGATGATGATGATGATGATGATGATGATGATGATGATGATGATGATGATGATGATGATGATGATGATGATGATGATGATGATGATGATGATGATGATGATGATGATGATGATGATGATGATGANAATTATTACTAGGTAAATTTAGATGAATTTACATAATTGTGCATTTTCTCTTCATATAGATTAATAGAACTACTGCCAGTATCAAAATGGAATCATCGGTTGACTTTGTTCAATAAATGAATTTTCAGTTTAATTTTGAAGGATAGTTTTGATGGAGAATTTCGGAGTTCCATGGGTAATGTATTCCAAAGTTTAGCACCAAGATATCGAATCGACTTTAGACCATATTGAAGACTAG
This sequence comes from Aurelia aurita complex sp. Pacific, assembly GCA_004194395.1. NCBI lineage: Eukaryota > Metazoa > Cnidaria > Scyphozoa > Semaeostomeae > Ulmaridae > Aurelia > Aurelia aurita complex sp. Pacific. Next base: position 376,164 of record REGL01000014.1, on the reverse strand, counting down.
TCAGCACTGAAATAAAGAATAAAAAGCGCAAGAGACCAAATTGATGCCTGTTTTCTTCATATGGTTAGGCCCTCTTGAACGGTACACTTTATATGATTCATAAATTATGGATTTATACCGTAGGATCGCAGGATTCAAATTTTAAGAAACAATCCACGATTGGTTTATGCATCTTTTGTTTGATTTAATGGCCTGGGAGGAACCTCAAGCACTTTGTTGTAAGCGTTCATCTTTAAAAGAATTCACGAAAAAAGTTAGGATCATCTTGAATCCTACGGAATCCTACGTTAAAGGCATTGAGTCCGCATAAATAGTGCGCTTATGACCAATATCAACTTCTTTTCAACCATAAAACAAAAGTTGTGATTTAATCGCTATTGAAATTAAACCAAAGAGATTCCTGAGGATAATGTAAGGATTAAGAAGCCTTTGGTCTCCACTGCTAATGACTTTAGCATTATTGTGCGATAACAAAGGGCCGTCAGCGGTTTGTCAGCAAAAATTTAGGATAGCGTTAACTCTCAGCTATTTATATGGACTCAATTCCTTTAATGGAAGAAAAACGATACAATCTTCAAGAAAACCATACTTTATAAAGGTCTATAATACGGTGGCAAGCAGAAATCTGTAGCTTTTGTGGTTTGCCATTTAGAAATTAGATGACATCACAACCGGACATGACTATCAATGGAAACGTAGATAATAATACACATGACATATCTAGAAAGTCAAAACCTATGGTATTTTCAAATCGCCAGAGGCGTAAATCTGTAATATACAATAACTGCATGTTCGTTGCTTTAACTCCGATTAGAATTTCATTCTAATGGTCGTTTATATTCCATTGTATAATCATATGAAGACGGCTCCCCCCCCCTTCTGTCAATTATCGGCTAAAACGTTTTCAGATATCCTGGAGTTGAAAATCGGTCTTTCATTGGAATGTCATCTTTTGTCAGTGGCCCTGAAATTAAGTTACTGAATATCACAAATTTACGTTAATTAGCAAATACTCATAAAACTCTGCCAGGAACGCCTGCTTTTAGTGACCTACTGCAGAAGGCCAATGGATCTCATAAATTAGCCATAACGCAAAAAATGTAAACAATTATCTGGGGACTTTTTCTCGGTGAGACTCGCAAGTGAACCTAATTGCCAAAATGTAAACATATGGTGATAAGACGGATCGTTATTTCAAAATGACCTGCCGCAGTACAGGGTTTCCCAAAAATTGTTCGACATTTGATTAAATATTAAAAGATAACGATATGATGAAGAGACTCAATGATGAGAAAGCCCGATTCTTGGAGTCGTTAATTCATTTTAGACATCACAATCTTCCAAATCCGACAAATGTTCTGGGAGCTACAAGCTTTTGAAGTTCAAGTTTGTGCGAAAACTGAAACCAGAAGCCTCTAAATGGCATTTTTAGTAAAATTAGCATGGGCTATCGTTTCTTTCGTTTCTCGTGTTTTTCAGAGCAAACCAAATAGAATTTGAAAAGAATTTTGATCACCTATCTTCCTAGACTCATTACATGAGTCCTTGTTTTCGTTCCATTCTCCCAACGATACCCCCCCCCCTACAATACCCATTCCGCTTCAACGAATGACTGAATGACTACAACAATAAATAATAATTTAATTCAATGGAGCAAAACTTAGACGAATATCATCAGTCTACTAACTTGCAAGCATATTGATGCTCACTGGAATTCTGTTGAGCAAAGTTTGAAAACGATTTAGTCTCTCGTCAATTGATGTTTTTGGATACATGAATGCTTAAGCAAATTTTGACGACAGGTCATAAGAATTAATTCATTTTCGAAGTTCAATTTGGTTTGCTCTTATATTAAGGAGAGGTATGACATTGGATAACCTTCTCTTACCTCGATTTTGGAGCTTTTTTACATTACATGTAATCTAGGGGTCTCTGGTTTCAGCTGTCGCATATTTTTTATCTTTGAAAGCTCGCAACTCAGTTAATTTTTAACGGTTATAACAAGGAACAAGGACAGATAATGTTACAATAGGATCCGCTACTTTTTATTTACACCTAGATACAAAGCGATTTATGATTGCGGACAAAGGGAATTCCATGGCCGGTTGACCAGGTCATAAACAAAGACAAAGCAAGCCGCAAAACTTGCCCGGAAACCCAGGTAGCTCGCTTGCTCGTTTTGCATTCCAGAAATAGTTTTTAAGACAAATATGAGCATATATCGTAAGAAGAAGGATATATCGAAACTCCTGCCTCAGGCATTTTATTTGTTTAGTTCAGAAGCTGATTGGTGGCCGATTCAATTCTTGTATTTTTTGGGTGTAATTAAAACACTTACTAGTTTAAGCGCATAACTTCTCTTAAAAACCACCTTTCGCGTGCACAAGACAAGAGTTTGCCCTACTGGTTTCATGGCAACTTTTGCGGCCTTGTTTGTTGTCTAATTACTTATTGAGAGAATTCCTTTGTCTGCAATCGCTAATCGCTTTGAATTGAGGTGTCAATCAAAACCAACTGATGCTATTGTACAATAAAGTCAATTCAAATCCTATGTTTAAAACATGTAAGGGAAAAGCGACGTGCTGCTGACTTGATTGACATACCGGGTGTCCCAAAAAAAGTGTATACGGATTTGGTTTGCTCCAGTGATGTGAATTTAGCTTCAATCAATGTGTGATCACTTTAAAAATGTTCCTCGATAGTTAACTTAAACATAGGTACCTCGTTTGTTGGTATTGGTGCTTTGAGAGCAGACATGTTAATCTTGAAAGCTTAAATATGCTCCTTCCTGAAAACCAGTGCTTTAGCCTTTTGGCCTAAGCAAATTTTTAAGGCACAGCGTATAAATCAACGATAGCCTTGATAAAATGTGAACAATGTTAGATCTTGTGTTACTCTGTTTTCCATAAGTCACCCCCCCCCAGTCACCCATTGGGAGTTTTTTTATTTTTCATTTNCTATGTTTAAAACATGTAAGGGAAAAGCGACGTGCTGCTGACTTGATTGACATACCGGGTGTCCCAAAAAAAGTGTATACGGATTTGGTTTGCTCCAGTGATGTGAATTTAGCTTCAATCAATGTGTGATCACTTTAAAAATGTTCCTCGATAGTTAACTTAAACATAGGTACCTCGTTTGTTGGTATTGGTGCTTTGAGAGCAGACATGTTAATCTTGAAAGCTTAAATATGCTCCTTCCTGAAAACCAGTGCTTTAGCCTTTTGGCCTAAGCAAATTTTTAAGGCACAGCGTATAAATCAACGATAGCCTTGATAAAATGTGAACAATGTTAGATCTTGTGTTACTCTGTTTTCCATAAGTCACCCCCCCCCAGTCACCCATTGGGAAGTTTCTTAATTTTTCATTAATTTCAATTCTTAATTTTGATGTGCTTCAGGAACTTGCTTAGGCCAAAGGCCAAAGCTCTGGTTTGCAGGTTAACGCAAATTTGAGCTTTCAAGATGGATATTTCTGCTCTCAAAGCACCAATACCTACAAACGAGGTATCTATGTTCAAGTTAACTATCGAGGAACGTTGTGAGAGTGATTAGCCATTGATTAAAGCTAAATTCACATCGCTAGAATCAACCAAATCTGTATAACTTTTTTTGGGATACCTGGCTTTTTTGGATTTTGGCTATCCAATGCATGCTAGTTGCCCATCGGCCTTTAATTGCTAAGATGTAAACAATCGGTAAGAGAGAGAGACCCTTACTTCAGAATGACCTGCTACATTAGGTCAATGGTTCTTACAAATGGTTCTTACAAATTAACTTTAATCTTGGAAATTTAAACCATGTACTATTGACGCCTACTTAGTGGGTCTCACAAGTATACCCTTGATTGACAAAATGTAAACATTCTCCGATAGGCAGTTTGCTCAAAATTGACCTGCACTAGCTTGAATATAAACTGTGTTTCGTTCATTGTTTGTCTAGACCATCTTTTAAGTTTAAATATGCGCTCTATTTTGCTCATTGTTTGTCTAGGCCATCAATTTATTCAACTGTGTTTAGTTTTTGTTTCTGGTGTCCATCGTTTTATTAAGAGCTGTTTGATTTGCTATGATCTTCTAGGTGCTGAAAAGTTATCGCGAACTTTGGGGAATGAACAGAGTCAAAACGAAGCGACCCAGTCTCTATATTGTCAATCTACAGTGGACTCCTAAAGACAGTATTGCAACACTTAAAATCAATGGTGAGAGTGCTTAATTGTTTTTGTTCTTGATGAACGATATGTCATTTACCAGGAGCAATTAACGACCATATGCTCCCAAGATCCTTTTCAGTCTCATAATGAATAGACCTTTTAGATATTCTACAAAAGAGCCTGGATCGAGCGTTATTTTTATACATTTTCATACGCGACGTTCGATCGAGTGGCGTTAGAGTGTCTATCACTATTGTGCACATTCGAAAATTCTACAGAACGTAGCAAAATGTTGTTCGATTCTGATGCTTTTCAGAATAGCTAAAAGGTTTATTTCATACTGTATGAAAATCATGTTGCCCAGCGATAGATTTTCTAGCTATTCTGAAAAGAATCAGAATCGAACGATGTTTTCCTACAGTTTGTAGAATTTTCGAATGTGCACAATAGTGATAGAAGCTCTAACGCCACTCGATCGAACCTGACGTATAAAATGTACCAAAATAACGCTCGATCCAGGGTCTTTTGCAGAATAGCTAAAGGATCTATTGTGGAATTTTCAATCTTCAAATGAACGTTATTATGCCGTCACACAGTGAGCCAGATTTCAGGCTCAGCGGCCAAAACCCTAAAACTTGCAAAAATGACAATGACCTTGAAATCTTTTTTTAAAAGTATTTAAATTTTGTAGATAGGTAGCAAAAACAAATTTGCAGATTTTTCAAAAATGTCGAAACTTTTCTACCGACTCATCAGGTAAAAATTTGAATTTCGACCATTCTTTTAAACTCCAGAAACTTTTGGAATTTCGATGCTTTTTCAAACGCCAAAAAACTTTTCTTTGACCAACCCAGAATAGGCTAGATAAGTAACAGTTAAGGAATTCCTATTTACAGTTTCACGGAAGGCAAAACAACATTCGAACTGAACGAGCAGGAGCCAGGGATTTAGAATAATCCCTATCTGCTGTATCTTCTAACATCCCTTATTTTCATCCAAATGCTGTTGATTTGTACAGATATGCAAAATTTAGGGGGAAATCTTGATCGAAACTTAGAGGAAGGCAAATAAAAGACAGGGAAGTATTGAGGAGGTAAAAACACGGTGCAATTAGGCAACACCAAATCATCTGATACCATCTACAGAGAGAGTTTATAGCATGAGTAGACACGTCATCAATTTTGTTATATATGACAACTATCTCATCGCGATTTTGTCGTGATCAATGATAGCTAGAATATTTCCAGAAAGTCGTTTTAAAAACGGAAGTTTGATTGATTTTCCTCCAGGAACTCTTTTTGAGAAACCTTTCAAGAGGCCTATTTTCAGAAAATCGCACATAATAAGAGACAAGGCCGAATTTACACTTGAGGCGATCTTTCGATCTCCAAATATGTTTCCTGGTAAAAATATAAAGTTAACGTCCATTTGGTGCTAAAATTCAAGTTATAAGGAGATAAAATCCTTTGGCGTTGAGGCAACCAGTAATTTAGAGTCTTTGCTCCATAAATCAGCAACTATACTTGTCAGATTTACTCAAACTTGGCTGGAAATTCTATGTTGAAGTCTCATCTATTCACAAATCTGAAAACGGCAAAATTGGATTAATAGCTCCTTCACAGTAGCCACTCAAACGGTGCGCATCTTTTTTGGGATACCCTGTATATTTTAGTATTCCATGATGATATGAAAAACACTCACAGCTGTGAAAATTTACGTAGTTTCTCAAAGGCAACATGTTTGTCTCTTTTAAGCCTCCCTAATATAACGGTTTTCTCGATACGTGGGATTTTTCAACTTATCTTTTCGTTCCTTCGCACGTAGGATTATCGCATTTCTTGAAAGATGAAGAATCCCATTGTCATTGTAACTGCACACTTTATCCCCACCTCTCACATCTCGCCTTTGTTGAAGTTTTCATTTCCAACTTAAATTTCAAGTGTTTCAAAAGGGTCACAAATGCTATTGCGAGAAACTTCTTTTCATGAATCATTAAAATATCAAACACTAGATGACCTCTAAGAATTCGTAACTTTTGTGTAATAAGTTGTAACATTTAGACGCGCGTGGATCCTGATCTAATGAAGAGAATTCAATGTTTCTTGCTTTAATCTTTCGACGATGTCTAACTTGAGACCAATTCTTTCGCATTTGCTTGTCAATAATTGACTGACCAGTTTTTCGAATATGCTACCAAATTTTATAATTTTATTGCGGAAAATCTAGCCATACATTTGCTATCAAATTTAGCATGTGTCTACGTAAAGATATAATCTCAGTGGCAGAAAAGCAACGCATTTGAATCAAATATACAAAATCCGCTAGACAGATCTTTAGATTTATTCTTCTTCTTTCATTTTAAACCCGCTACTTCTCTTAAAAGCCATCTTTCGCGTGTGCAAGGTGACAGTTTGCCGTACTGGTTTCAGGGCAACTTTGTTTGTTCTGAATTACTAGTTGGTAGAATTTCCTTTGTCTGTAATCGCTAATCGCTTTGAATTGCGGCGTCAGTCAAATGCAACTGATGCTATTGTCTTACAAAATATGCCTTTGTTGTCGGCAGCACCATGATTGTTATTCTCACTAAAAAGTGTTGATTAATAGATTGAAAGAAAATGACATGTCGATAAGTTTTCAAACATCAAACTTTTTTTGACACACCAGCAATTTGATTGATTTCAAATTTTGCTTTTTCTCTTCCAGGCAAAGTTGATGACGTTCTTCAATTGATAATGGAAAGATTAGGCTACAAGATTCCAACTTACTGCAGGTATTTACAAATAGATTTATCAGATTCATTCCTATTTTACAAGCAAAATTATTATCAATCTCTTTATCTCACTTTATCTAGGTTTTATTGCAAGCAGACTTAGTCACCTTATCTTGGACTGATTACAATACAGTAAGAACCCGCAAAATAGAAACCATTTTATAAGAAACCTCAGGCTGATTTTTTTGAGAAATGGTGCCCTCATATAAGAAACTTCTCAGCC
>REGL01000014.1:349290-369014 GCA_004194395.1 Aurelia aurita complex sp. Pacific | reverse complement strand
GCTACAAGATTCCAACTTACTGCAGGTATTTACAAATAGATTTATCAGATTCATTCCTATTTTACAAGCAAAATTATTATCAATCTCTTTATCTCACTTTATCTAGGTTTTATTGCAAGCAGACTTAGTCACCTTATCTTGGACTGATTACAATACAGTAAGAACCCGCAAAATAGAAACCATTTTATAAGAAACCTCAGGCTGATTTTTTTGAGAAATGGTGCCCTCATATAAGAAACTTCTCAGCCTTGATTTTAGAGAGGTTTCTTATAGAAGGACCCCAAATAAATTCATATTTGAAAATCTTCGTGAAACTCAGGTGCCCAACATTTTTATATATTTCATGCAAAGGCATCTCTATCTATAATGATAAATTTGGCATGTATGCTATCGTTGAGTAAATTTAGAGAAAATGCTAGGTAACGAGAACATACTGTCAGCTAATGTTTGCTCTAGGTTTCCATGAAAGACTAAGCTGAAATCAATTGCAGGTTTCTTAACCATGTGATAAGAAACCGTTCAGCCTGTTTCAAGGTTAATGACCTTTTAATAAGAAACTAAACAGGCTGTTTTGAAAAGTCTGGTTTCTATTTTGCGGGTTCTTACTGTATGCTCCAGTTTTCGCTCACTAAAATGAGACAACAGGCGGCCAAATCAGTGTGTCGGAGAAGTGAAAGTACGACATTTAATCAGTCTAGCCTCATCTTACCTCAATGAAAAAAGCGAACATCGGTTGTTGGTGTAAGGGTGTACCGGTGTACCATCATATTTTTTGTGAAAGTAGGAGAACCATTGACAATTTATCAAATATTCCAACGCAACTTTAGGACATAATCAAGAGATCAAATAGCAAATTTGCAAAGAAAATGTCAGAGTCTCTTTCTCAATCTCGAAAAAATGTTATAATAGTCGAATAATTTCCTTCATTTTGAACGACTTGTCATGTTTGATGGTGCAGTTATGGCATTTTCGGTCATGAGCAGACTCCGCCCAGGAAATCTTTGGAATATATTCCATTCCAACAAAGATCCCAATACTCCAGTTATAACACGCGATTTGGTAGAGTTCGTCATATTCCAATGTGCAATCTGGAGTATGCCAAAATTGGATTTCCCTATACAAACTTTTAGGATTCTATCGTGATAAACTTTCTTTATTTTGCACAGGGCAGAGGATCCACTGTTCAGACTTCATACACTTCTTACGTGCTACGAAATGAAGTCACATTCAACGAATTTGCTTTCCGTCTCAATGAAGTCGGAGAAAATCGAGGAAAAAATCGAGGAAGACTTTCCCACAGAACAATACAGACTGGACAATTTATGTTTGAAAGGAGAAAGATCGATAAAATTCGAGAACTTTGTAGAAAAGAATGAAAAACGAGAAATTTGCAAAACTGCTGCATTGCGACCTGGTTGGTTTGGCAAGGGTTTGCGCAAAGTAAGGAAGAGAAAACTCAAATGAATTTATGTTTTGTTTAGAGCAAGGGCAAATTTTGTAAGACAAAGGATTCAAATCCGTTCAGGACAAAGCGATTTTGAAGCCTCAAGAATAGATTTCACACCTTCTGCGCAGCCAACCATGATGTTTCGCTCTCTCTATTTATTTTGATTTTTGATTGAGTGCACTCAGAGGTATGAAATCGATTCTTTAGAAAGGCAAATAGCTTTGTCTTTTTTAAAACCGAATCTGTTATTTCACAAAATTTGCCCTTTAACTTCATTCTAACCTTTCACACTACCTTACGCCTATGTCAAAATCATTTTGAAATTTTGTGTTCCATATTTTGTAATTTATTGCCTTCGCTATGCATTCATAAAACACAACATAGAAAAATGAGGTGTGCCACAGAATAGTTCCCACTTTAGCAGGTCATGATGAATTGATGACGACTTACCTAAATGATAACAAATTCATAATTTTCAAGAAATCGTATAGATCTTTGAAAGCACTTTGGCGAAAATTAAACGAAAATCGACAAAATCAGGTTTTGTATTACTCTCGAGTTCTCGAGTACCGAATAAACGGGGGGGGGGGGGTGAGAATAATCGGGTGGTTGGAACAATCGGGGGGATGTTGTAAAAATTGAAAATAGTTGTTTCTGTAAGTTAAACTATGTTAAAATTATTCAAAAATTATGTTCACTATCATTTCAATTTTTCAATAATTAGTAAGGGGGGGGGGGNCGCATAGATCTTTGAAAGCACTTTGCCGAAAAATCAACGAAAATCGACAAAATCAGCTTGTGTATTACTCTCGAGTACCGAATAAATGGGGGGGGGGGGGTGAGAATAATCGGGCGGTTGGAACAATCGGGGGATGTTGGAAGAATTGAAAATAGTTGTTTTTGTAAGTTAAACTATGTAAAAATTACTCTAAAATTATGTTCACTATCATTTCAATTTTTTAAAAAATTAATAAGGGGAGGGGGAGGATGATTATTCGGTACTTGGGAGTATTGTAGTAGCCTGTTGAAAGTGGGAATTGTTTAATGGCGCGCCCGGTATATAAACCATGTGTTTTCCTCGTAGAAGTAATTTTACAGATTAAATATTTAGATTAAAAGGGAAGATTTAATGATTGAAATGTTGATAACCTGACGGAAATTTTTTCCCTTCGTTCTCTGCCCTTACTTCATCTTGGGAATAACAAGCTGGATGAAACTGAATGCCGCGAAAATAGTTTTTTCACAAGTTTGGTAGTTCACAAAGCGAAATGCACAAATGTGATTGGTTTGTTCTTGCAATCTGTTTGGAAAGAGGCCGGTTTGTTATTTCATCTTGAACGTAAACAATAGCTGCCATTCCATAACCTCGTCCCCAGGGCCTTTTGTCTCCGTCCCAATATGACAAAAGGCCCTGGGGATGAGGTTGGCCATTCCATTCACGAAACAACAGAAAAGGTTCCCAAAGGAAAAATGTTTACTACGGAGATTTGGATATAAACTGTAAGCATAGAAATAATTCCATGGACTTGGACTTTTTCATATTCACTTTTATTTTCTATTGAATTTAGCACACAGTAGTCTGTGTGCTGAATTCAATGTAAGTGAAAATGAAAAGGCAGAAAAAGCCATGGGAATTGCATCTATATTTATAATTCGATATCCAAATCTCCATAGTAAACATTTTTTCCTTTGGGGGCCTAACGCAAAACACAGATTCGTTTTGCGCTTGCGTTGATGTATTATGCGGAATATACATTGCGTTCCTTTGGTAATCAAAGCAGGANTATTTCGACTTGAACGTAAACAATAGCTGCCATTCTATTCATGAAACAACAGAAAAGGCTCCCAAAGGAAAAATGTTTACTACGGAGATTTGGATATGAACTGTAAGCATAGAAGTAATTCCATGGACTTTTTCATATTCACTTTTATTTTATTGAATTTAGCACACAGTAGTCTGTGTGCTGAATTCAATGTAAGTGAAAATGAAAAGGCAGAAAAAGCCATGGGAATTGCATCTATATTTATAATTCGATATCCAAATCTCCATGGTAAACATTTTTTCCTTTGGGGGCCTAACGCAAAACACAGATTTGCTTTGCGTTTGCGTTGATGTATTATGCGGAATATACATTGCGTTCCTTTGGTAATCAAAGCAGAAGCTAGATTATTAGCTTCAGCAAAGCATTTCGAGCCGGCTGGTTGAATTTGAATGAAATCTTTATTGTTTTGATTGCCAAAGGAACGCAAGGATAGATTTCTAAATAGAGGCTCCCCCGAATAGGCCTGAGAAATTTCACTGTTCGTTTATGAGTCGTGAGTCGTAGTTGTAGCGGGGTATATCAGTTTAGCGAAGGAGCGAAACTATAACTTGTAATCAGTCTATTTTTAACAGCATCGCAACGATAGGCGCTGCGGAGGAATCAGCCTCTAAATATGTTGGCGCGAAACGCTTTCCATTGTTGGTGGTTGTTGTTGTGCATGATTGTTGATTCCACCATTCCAAAAAGTCTTCCAGTTCAGGTGTGGGCTGGGCTGCGTTTGAACGGCAAGTCAGAAGGTGAGGTTTTTCATGATTATTTAACGCCTAGACTTGATATTTACAATGCCTATTTTTCAGGAATAGAGTTCATGTAATTTCTGCAACATTGTCGAAAAGTTAAGGGCATTTCTTCCTCTTTTTCTGCCGCCTACATACAAATTTAGGCCCATTATCACACACACTACAAAAAAGCTGTTACACATCCAGTATGGAGAACTTCGATTCTCCCCAAATCATAAATGAGCAGGGAATTTTACAAAAGCGCGCAAAGGTAGGTATAGGTGGTTGGTTAATAAATATGTTGAGGAAAGTGGCGTGAGTCTTGTGGACAGCGTGCACCAATACATCAGGGCACAACAATGGTTATAGGCATTGAATTACCGTAAATAACCCGCTCACAACCAATATCAACTTTTTTTCAATCTTCAGACAAAGGATGTTCTGCTATTGCTATTGAAAAAGAACCAAATAAATTTCAGAGAATATTGGAAAAGATTAGGATGTGTTTGCTCCCTACTGCTATTGACGTCCAGATTGGAAAGTTTGAAAAGTGCGCAGGGGATTTTCAAACAGGAATAAAAATGGCGCAGAAAGTATGCAAATTTGAGTTAACAATGGGCATATCAGCCTAGCACAATACGCGAGTGCTTTTACCAAATTATGCAAATGCATAGATGAAGTGCGGATGAATGTTGCTTTCAAGGAGAATACGCTTATGGTAGCACAGATAACATAAAAGTGCACAGGGGATTAACCCCTTGCACATGTCAAACTTTCCAATCTGGATTGACGTTAACACTATTGTGCAATGACACAGGGATCACCAGCAGTTTGTCAGGATAGAGTATAACTCATGTATTTATGTGGATGCAATGCCTTAAAATTTCAGAGAATAATTGCTGTTCAGAAAATAGTTCATGACAATAAAACGATTATTTCTTTCCACAGCACAGATCCAACTATTTGTTATTGCTAACAGATGAAATGATGCACAATGTCTGATATTTTGCAAAGCTTGCTTGAGCATCTTCATAGCATTTTGCAACAGAATGTCCAGGGAAGAGGAGTAGAAGCATCAAGAATTGTCAGGGACATAGTGACACACTGCTTGGATTCGGTGACAGCTTCTGAAATAGGTGAGATGATGATATTGCCATCAGCATAGGTTCCAAATCTTGGAAAGCATTGATGTAAAACTCTACAACTTGTTTCTTTGAACCAAATGCCTTGTTAGAAACATTACCCACTCTGCTATAATTCTATCATATTGGACTTTTCAAAATCTTGAACATTTTTGAAATTACAGCATCTTTCATAGTTCATCTCAGTTCAGGATGCGATGTGATCTGATTTCAAAATTGTAAGCCAGAAGAGTGCAAGACTTGTGCTCGATACCATATTGTTGACATTCATAAATTATGGTTTTGTTGGAAACTAACCTATGTTTTCTTAATAACTTTAGAAACTATGATGGTTGCAAGTTTTTTCAACAATTATCTTGAATTCATAAAAGTAGAAAATCCTTTAATTCTGAAAAAATTTAATTCAATCTCTAAATACTCAAGTGAATAGTGATTAATGGCAGTTGGTTTAAATGAAGGAAGAATTTCTTTACAAAGTGCTCCTTCTTGCAGCCTATGGGTCATCACTGGTGTTCAGCAAAGAATATGGAATTCTGGTATTCATTAATGCAACTGTACAATTGAAAGAGGTATTTCCACATTTCTTTTCCATACATTTTTAAAGTACTGCTGTTATGTTATTGGTGGTGCAACTTTCTTCTGTTTTTTTCCATTGCTTTGTTAAGCTTTGCTCTTCAAATTTGATTTGCTGTTTGCAAGTGTCTTCCTATGAGCACAATGAAGAATAAAGATTTCCTGCAAGAACATTTTTGTGGAACATGAAAACATTGCTCACATACAGTGCAGGCTGTGTACACATTAACATGACTGGACCTCTTAACATTATTATGAGAATTCTTTAGCCATATGAAAGATTGTAAATTCTTTAAGAAATTAAAAATATGTTTAAGAATTCTAAGAAAATTCGTAAGCAGGAAACCATGTTATTGTGTGCAAGTCCTGTACTGTACAACTTAGATAAATGAGAATTCTATGTGTTCTGTGCCTATTTATTTTCCCACCATTGTCTTAATTTTGTCTCTTTAATGAGAAAAATCATTAAGAAATTATCTTAAAAGTATCATTGGCAGTCTCAATTTTTGTTTCCTTTTGATTTGTTCTTTGCTTTAGAGTAACTAAGAAAGAGTTTGTATCATTTCTCCGGAAAAAGAAAACTAGGCAAAACATTTTATATAGTTATTTAGTTGAGTCCAAATAAATAGAAATGCAAAAACAAATGTTTGTTTTTTTAGTTTGAAAATGCCAAAGCAGATCTTCTGTTGTTTGTGGCTGCTTATGCAGAAAAGATTGGGAATCATCTCATTCAATATGCCAAAGGGATCAAGGTAGTTTTGACTTTGTCTATTTCATTGCTAGCTGCTCTTGAGTAAAAAAGTAAATATATACCATTTGAAATGTCATAGCTCCTTGAAGATCATAATAATAATATTGGCAAATATATCATTTAATGATGGATATAATCAAATAGATTTTAAAACCTACCTGACTGAAATTGGCCACTCCATTCTGAAATTATGAGAAATTTTCTTGAGAAAGCCCATCAAGAATCCTTCAAAAATAGATGTCTAACTATGATCAAATTTCTCTAACATTCTGCCTAAAGCAATAACTTGTACATGCTTTAGCACCAGAATGAAATTGCCAGGAAAATGTTTGTGATGCTCTCATGAAGCTTCATTCTCCCAAAGAATAACACTTGCTGAAGTATGTATAAGTCATCGCTGTGAGACAGAAATTGTAGGGACGTTTGACTTTGAGTTTACTCCGTTTTTGGAAGCTTCTTGAAGGGCTTTCTCAAGAAAATCCTTCCAAATTTCAGAATGGAGTAGTTGATCTAAGTCAGGTAAATTCTGAAATCTATTTGAACATGCTGGGAGTTTAATAATAGTTTTTCCATATTATTGCCTTTTCCAAGGAGCAGTGGCCTTTCAACCAGGAAGCATTGTTTTTGCGCACCTGATACAGTAAAAAATATAACCATATTTTTCTTTGTAATTTTGGTCAATCGCAAAGAATGGTCAGTTTGATTATTTTTTCTTAAATCTGTTTCTTGTTTTAGACTATTTAGTGCTGGTGTCCTTGATATTAAGAAATTAGATTCATATTCAGCCTCAAGAAAAAGGTAGGAAGGACAATTTAGTGCTGGTGTCCTTGATATTAAGAACTTAGATTCATATTCAGCCTCAAGAAAAAGGTAGGAAAGACTTGCTAAAGATTCTATAATATGTAAGTAATTAATTTTTGAAGTTATTGTATGTAGGTAGTGGAAGTTTAAGCTGAGAAACTGAACTGAAAATTGAGTTATTAGTTTTTCAAAGGCAATCAATTTATCCTTGAAATTTTTCCAAGGTTTTGCTAGAAAAGAGAAACAATTTTTTAATGAGATTAGAAAGCCAATGCTTGAATGTCTCTTTTCCCCCCAAAGGATACTTGTGTGCTCATCGTGAATAGAGATCAGTCAAGTAAAGTCAAAGTTGAAAGCTACAATCTTTTGATTCAGGTATGGTGAGCTCCTTGTCAATGTTTTTAAAATTTATTTGAAGAATCTAAGATCATATTAGGGCTCAAATCTTTCAAATCTTTAAAAGGGTGGGTGTAACATTCTATGACATTTTTCTTTGAATTGAATGGCTTGAAATGAAAGGAACTTATGGTACTTTGCTGTAAATCTGCCATGGAAATTTTTTGATATCTTGATTTTTTCAAAGTGGCGGCAATCTAGTTATTTTTGAAAAAATTCATGAAAAATTTTTGACAAATTCAAATCATCGTAAATCCTAAAACAATAGAGGAAAAGTGACACAACCTTCAAGNATTTTTTAATGAGATTAGAAAGCCAATGCTTGAATGTCTCTTTTTCCCCCCAAAGGATACTTGTGTGCTCATCGTGAATAGAGATCAGTCAAGTAAAGTCAAAGTTGAAAGCTACAATCTTTTGATTCAGGTATGGTGAGCTCCTTGTCAATGTTTTTAAAATTTATTTGAAGAATCTAAGATCATATTAGGGCTCAAATCTTTCAAATCTTTAAAAGGGTGGGTGTAACATTCTATGACATTTTTCTTTGAATTGAATGGCTTGAAATGAAAGGAACTTATGGTACTTTGCTGTAAATCTGCCATGGAAATTTTTTGATATCTTGATTTTTTCAAAGTGGCGGCAATCTAGTTATTTTTGAAAAAATTCATGAAAAATTTTTGACAAATTCAAATCATCGTAAATCCTAAAACAATAGAGGAAAAGTGACACAACCTTCAAGAGAATCATAGTTTATGAAGGTCTACAATATGGTGGCAAGCAGAAATCTGTAGCTTTTCTGTTTTAGGATTTAGAAATTTGATGGCGTCATAGCCTCAAATTTAATAAATGCCACCATCTTGAAACTAATCCAGATATTCAGAAATTTCCACGGTAGATTTACAGCAAAAAACCCTTAGTTCCTTCCTGGCCATTTAATTCAAAGAAAGCTGTAATCGAATTTTACACCGACCTTTTTAAAGACTTGAGCCCTATGTTGAATCTAAGAGACTGTAAAGATATTGCTAAATATCATGATTGTTTTTATTGGAATTTTACTTTCAATGTCAGTTGCTCTATTATAATAATTTTATAATGTTATAATTTTTGAGCAGGTCCACATCAGCGAAAGCTGCCATAAATTGACCTGGGTAAACAAAATAATGTATGTATGTATGTATGTATGTATGTATGTATGTATGTATGTATGTATGTATGTATGTATGTATGTATAATAAACTAGCAATAGCAATAGCCAGGGAATGCTTCATACTGGTTTTACTCACAAAAGTTCTTTTCAAAATGTTTACAATTGTGGTTTATAGTGACTCGTGCAAGTCAATGGCTTCATGTAAGGATCCTCTGAAGTCATGAAATTATGACATTCCAAAAGTAGCTACATTTGCATGCCAAACTGGTTGGTATTAATTGAGTCAGTTGACCAAGCATGTCATACTGTTTGCAATGCAAAAATAAGATATTGATATCATACATTTGATACTGCACATGCGCTATAGTCTATGGTGGGTGACCGTTGTGATATCATTTGAGAGCCACAATTTAGTCTTCAGAAATTGTTTAACACCTACAGATGACAAACAAACAGACAGAATCAATAACCATTTGTGGAAATTTCCGACCAAGCACCCCTAAAAAAATGAACCATGATCTGTAAATGTATGGCATTTTGAATATGAAATATGCAAATAAGCTGTGAATATAGTTTTCAGTCCTCCAAAATTTCTGTAAAAACATCTGAAATTCCATGAAAAGACGTCCTGAAACTTTTTTTCTGAAAACATTTTGTGCAAAATTTGTCATGCAAAGCTCTTCAATTTTCTTTATCCATGGGCAGTTTCACGTGACATTTAATTTGAGGCAAACTTTAATTGTGATGGTCTCCTCCCTTAGCTTCTCCAAACAAGAGATAAATCAGTTCAAGAAAGTTTGGATGTTGATACATTGGCTACAAAGTATCCTTTCCTTTGAAGCATTGGTGTGGTGGCATAGTGGTGTAATCTTCTAACTTTCCAGCCAGAACAGTCAGGCGGACAGGGCTCGATACTCGGTAGAGGCCCTACTTCTCCGATCCTAGCGCTTGGCGCTAAAAAAAACGGAATTTCACTTCTCTTCGCATTGTGTCTACATTTTATTTTCAATCACATCAGAAGACTGAATGACTGCGCACACTTTTATTGATATCTCTTATAAGTCTTCTAGTTTTGTCCTTAACCTGTTTCAGATTTTTCTCACTTTGTTTACAAAGTTCCAAGGAACCAGCTGGAGGTATGAACTTTTTTGGTTTTTTTAATTCCCGATCCAGGTATGTTTAATTGTCTCAAAAGTTTAATCAAAATGAAAATTATTTTGTTATGTCACTCAAGTCAGCAGCACAGCACTGCGGCTCCAAATTCATCCATAGTTCTCTAACAAGGACATATTTTGTAATACCATAGCATCAGTTGCTTTAATTGACACCTCAATTCAAAGCGATTAGCGATTGCAGACAAAGGAAATTATCTCAATTAGCAATTCAAAACAAACAAGGCTGCAAAAGGCCCCCCGAAACCAGTAGGGCAAACTCTCACCTTGTGCACGCAAAAGGTGGTTTTTGAGAGAAGTTATATGCTTATAACGAAAGAATAAGTGTAAATCTAAAGATTTGCCTGGTGGGTTTTGTTTATTTGATTCAGAAGCGGAGCAGAACGCATCATAATTCTCGCGTATTTAAGGCTTGCATGAAACAATTACCACACAACTCCTGAATCAATTAAACAAAATCAGCCAGGTAGATCTTTAGATTTACCCTTCTTCTTTCATTATAAGCGCATAACTTCTCTTAAAAACCACCTTTCGCGTGCACAAGGCGAGAGTTTGCCCTACTGGTTTGCTGGTAACTTTTGCGGCCTTGTTTGTTTTGAAATACTGGCTCGGAGAATTTCCTTTATCAGCTGTCGCCAATCGTTTTGAATTAAGGTGTCAATCAAAAGGAACTGATGTTACTGTATTACAAAATCCGCCCTTGTTTAGTTCTCTGGGACTTGAATTTAATGAAATCTGTTAAAAATAAAAACGATAGCAATGCATGCCGGTTACCCAAGAGCCCTAAATGGTTTCAATTATCGCTTGTTTTATATTGTCATTCCACTTTAATATATTTTTCATCAAAAATGAAGTTGATTTGAAATGTTATACTTTTTCCTAGTTCGTGGATCTTTGCTCCATCTCCTTGGCATTCTTGCCGAAAGATTTCCTGAACATTTGACCGAAAAAGCAGATCGCCTGTTGTCAATTTATCTTGGAAGCCTCAAGCAACAGGTATGTTCATCCATCTTCTCTTGAGAACATAAGCTATTATTTGTACCAATGAAGAATTGTACTCCTCTCATCTAAGAAGATCTGATCTTCGTACGGGGTGTCCCAAAATCTTGTGCCCCGCTTGCGTGGCTGCTGTGGAGGAGCTGTGGCATTAATTGCCTCAGTTTTTATACATTTGGGTAGGTCAGGCTTCAAGTTAGAATTTGAGACCTCGTTTGAGTTAATCGGACAAGTGGTTACTGATTTATGGCAGAGGAAAGGCAGAATAATTGTTGCTTTAAAAACAGCAGTTCTGTTGTGTTGTTCTCCAGCAATGTAAAAATCACGTAAGGTTTGAAAGAAAGGGTTCTAGCGTCATATTCAAATGTTCGCTACATTTGATTATGGTTCACAGTTTATCTTATAGATTGACGCCCTGTATATGTCGGGCCCAATCAGATTGCTCAAAGACGACTCGATTCTGCAGTGGAAGCGTACTTAATAATGATAACTTTTACATGTTCTCATCCTTAAGCCTGCCTAAAAACCAACTAGCTAACTCTCATACACAGCAATCGCGATCCCTCTCTCTACTCAGGCTACTTAACAGGCAATATCGATTTTAAAAAGTTCAACCCACTTGGACGGAGGTAACTAGTTTGTGCTCGTACTGTAGCTCCTGCAATAATTATATTTAATACAACTCGTGTCCTTCACATATATCAAAGTCAGCCAGGTCAACAAATAATGTTCCATATCCTCAATGCCATCATTCATAAGACACATAGGATTAGCGGTACCTATCTCGAAAATTGTGCTTGGACTAATTAAAGTTTAACTTGGTAAGACCAACTCTCAATTGGATAAGATAGGATCAGCCTTTTGGGTGATACATACCAAAAATATTAAGAGAAAGCTTTGAAAGATAGGGTTAGATTAAATCATCAATCTTAAAATCAATCAAAAGTGCGATTCTTCATGTTGTAGGCTGTCAAAAGCATACCTTAAAAGTTAAATCGTGCTTTTTTTCCTCGAAAAAATGGAACTTAAAATCGCGGGAATTGAATGTTGTGAATCGGCAACTTTTTTTAAATCTCGGTAGTGGAATGTCACGAATTTAGGAAATTTCACAGCCTCCCTTGCCATCTTCAAGAAAAGGTTAAAAAATTGATATAACTTTTCATTTTCTCTTTACTACTATTTAGCACCTTTTTTATTTAATTTCCAGATGACTTTTGCCGCGGCCTCTTGAAAAGCAGTATGATGAACTGATGGGGATACCATATTTAAATGATTAAAAATTTAAATCGGACCCCTTGAAAATTAGCCACTAGGCTGAAGAGTCTCCTTCTTTAATAGATTGAAGTATGAAATATGAAATGAAGGAATGAATGAATGAATGAATGTTAAATTACTTGGTTTCAATCTCCATAGCTTAGATTGCGAATGGCGAAATTTTTGGAAGTTACTGGAATAAAAAGTTGGGAATCGAGTAAAAGTTGATTGTTACGGGAATGAAAATTTGCGAGTTTTATACAAACACATTCGTGAATTTTAATTCCCGATGTTTTTCTTCCCGCAACTATGAGATATATTTTTGTAGTGCACCTGCTGATCTTGAATGCAATCAGGTCAAAAGAAGGTTGCACATAGTTATTTCGCAATTTTCTTGCCCTTCATGAACATCTGCAGATGTCAAAAGTTTCATGTGGCTTACGTTTATAAATCAGCGTGACAAATCATTAACTTTGATGAGCATAGATAATCACTTAAATCACGGCATGTCAATTTATTCCACACACTGCTTCTTATTTGAAACGAGAAAATAGACTTCATTGAATTTAACTTGATGTTTCATTAAAACAGATTGATTAAGGTTGGGTACAACATTAATTACTTAAACCTTCTTTATTGGTGCGCATTATGATATTTATGCTCCATATAGCTATCAATTTTCAATTTCCGAGAGGTTGCTTATAAGTCGAGAAACAGGTGGCGAAAATAATCGAAAAATATTCGAAGAATAGTTCAGGACTTCAACTGAAGATGAAGTCTCTTCTTTGATATTTCATCATTATCTAGTATCGACACTGTGTAGAATCCTAACCAAGGTTGGTTTCTAACACTTCCTTCACATAATCGTTGGAGGATAGAGCCTAGTTTTCGCTGGATTAATTTATAGTTGTCGTCTTTGATCTCCACTGTTTCCTGTTCATACTTTAGTACATTCTTCCCATCTACAAAGCATAAGTCATCAGTTTAAAAATGTTCTTTCGCGTACCTTGTTGCCTCAACAAATATCAATTTGAAATTATTTTTGCTTTTTTAATATCGAAGCATGCATATTTGCTTCATTCTCGTTCGCGAAGGGGTTTCGAAAGATATTTTTACTACAAGCAATTTTTGCACGGGCAATTTTCACTTTTCTATTCTTTTAACACTTCAGCGCAGTTAGCGAGTCTGAGATTTGTGCTGCTAAGGAATTTAATCATGACTCAGAAAGAGTTTATTTTTAATTAGAAAATAGAATGAGACACCAGTATTGAATGTCTGTATTTACAAATCTCAAAAAACTGTTAGACGTTGAAAGCTATTTGATAAAACAATTTTATGTGCCTAGAGACAACTTTGCTAGGGATCTGCAAATATTTTGAATGTTATTTGAAACTGATGGTTTGTTGGAAAACAATTTTCTTTACATTGTAAAACAATTGTGCCTCGCTGAAATTCGTTTTATTTTCTAAAGACTTGTTTCTCGCTGATGAAATAATTTCATAAATTTGAGATTCCACATTAGATACAGGTTGTCCGAAAAAATGTTGCCCCGCCGTTTGTATGGCTGCTGTGGAGGAGCTGTATGTCCAGTTGTCTCGTTCCTTATGCAGTTGTATGGCATAAGCTTAAAATTAGACTTTGAGACCTTGTTTGAGGCTAAGGTAGAAGCACTTTAATTTGGCATAAAATGGCTGCAAAAGCAGCTATTTAGATCTCAAAGCAAGTATTAACTTGTGGTGTGGGGAACAAGAACAAATTTTGTAAGACAATAGCATGAATTGCTTTTGATTGACACCGCAATTCAAAGCGATTCTCGATCGGNGTTGCTCTATTATAATAAACTAGCAATAGCAATAGCCAGGGAATGCTTCATACTGGTTTTACTCACAAAAATTCTTTTCAAAATGTTTACAATTGTGGTTTATAGTGACTCGTGCAAGTCAATGGCTTCATGTAAGGATCCTCTGAAGTCATGAAATTATGACATTCCAAAAGTAGCTACATTTGCATGCCAAACTGGTTGGTATTAATTGAGTCAGTTGACCAAGCATGTCATACTGTTTGCAATGCAAAAATAAGATATTGATATCATACATTTGATACTGCACATGCGCTATAGTCTATGGTGGGTGACCGTTGTGATATCATTTGAGAGCCACAATTTAGTCTTCAGAAATTGTTTAACACCTACAGATGACAAACAAACAGACAGAATCAATAACCATTTGTGGAAATTTCCGACCAAGCACCCCTAAAAAAATGAACCATGATCTGTAAATGTATGGCATTTTGAATATGAAATATGCAAATAAGCTGTGAATATAGTTTTCAGTCCTCCAAAATTTCTGTAAAAACATCTGAAATTCCATGAAAAGACGTCCTGAAACTTTTTTTCTGAAAACATTTTGTGCAAAATTTGTCATGCAAAGCTCTTCAATTTTCTTTATCCATGGGCAGTTTCACGTGACATTTAATTTGAGGCAAACTTTAATTGTGATGGTCTCCTCCCTTAGCTTCTCCAAACAAGAGATAAATCAGTTCAAGAAAGTTTGGATGTTGATACATTGGCTACAAAGTATCCTTTCCTTTGAAGCATTGGTGTGGTGGCATAGTGGTGTAATCTTCTAACTTTCCAGCCAGAACAGTCAGGCGGACAGGGCTCGATACTCGGTAGAGGCCCTACTTCTCCGATCCTAGCGCTTGGCGCTAAAAAAAACGGAATTTCACTTCTCTTCGCATTGTGTCTACATTTTATTTTCAATCACATCAGAAGACTGAATGACTGCGCACACTTTTATTGATATCTCTTATAAGTCTTCTAGTTTTGTCCTTAACCTGTTTCAGATTTTTCTCACTTTGTTTACAAAGTTCCAAGGAACCAGCTGGAGGTATGAACTTTTTTGGTTTTTTTAATTCCCGATCCAGGTATGTTTAATTGTCTCAAAAGTTTAATCAAAATGAAAATTATTTTGTTATGTCACTCAAGTCAGCAGCACAGCACTGCGGCTCCAAATTCATCCATAGTTCTCTAACAAGGACATATTTTGTAATACCATAGCATCAGTTGCTTTAATTGACACCTCAATTCAAAGCGATTAGCGATTGCAGACAAAGGAAATTATCTCAATTAGCAATTCAAAACAAACAAGGCTGCAAAAGGCCCCCCGAAACCAGTAGGGCAAACTCTCACCTTGTGCACGCAAAAGGTGGTTTTTGAGAGAAGTTATATGCTTATAACGAAAGAATAAGTGTAAATCTAAAGATTTGCCTGGTGGGTTTTGTTTATTTGATTCAGAAGCGGAGCAGAACGCATCATAATTCTCGCGTATTTAAGGCTTGCATGAAACAATTACCACACAACTCCTGAATCAATTAAACAAAATCAGCCAGGTAGATCTTTAGATTTACCCTTCTTCTTTCATTATAAGCGCATAACTTCTCTTAAAAACCACCTTTCGCGTGCACAAGGCGAGAGTTTGCCCTACTGGTTTGCTGGTAACTTTTGCGGCCTTGTTTGTTTTGAAATACTGGCTCGGAGAATTTCCTTTATCAGCTGTCGCCAATCGTTTTGAATTAAGGTGTCAATCAAAAGGAACTGATGTTATTGTATTACAAAATCTGCCCTTGTTTAGTTCTCTGGGACTTGAATTTAATGAAATCTGTTAAAGATAAAAACGATAGCAATGCATGCCGGTTACCCAAGAGCCCTAAATGGTTTCAAATATCGCTTGTTTTATATTGTCATTCCACTTTAATATATTTTTCATCAAAAATGAAGTTGATTTTAAATGTTATACTTTTTCCTAGTTCGTGGATCTTTGCTCCATCTCCTTGGCATTCTTGCCGAAAGATTTCCTGAACATTTGACCGAAAAAGCAGATCGCCTGTTGTCAATTTATCTTGGAAGCCTCAAGCAACAGGTATGTTCATCCATCTTCTCTTGAGAACATAAGCTATTATTTGTACCAATGAAGAATTGTACTCCTCTCATCTAAGAAGATCTGATCTTCGTACGGGGTGTCCCAAAATCTTGTGCCCCGCTTGCGTGGCTGCTGTGGAGGAGCTGTGGCATTAATTGCCTCAGTTTTTATACATTTGGGTAGGTCAGGCTTCAAGTTAGAATTTGAGACCTCGTTTGAGTTAATCGGACAAGTGGTTACTGATTTATGGCAGAGGAAAGGCAGAATAATTGTTGCTTTAAAAACAGCAGTTCTGTTGTGTTGTTCTCCAGCAATGTAAAAATCACGTAAGGTTTGAAAGAAATGGTTCTAGCGTCATATTCAAATGTTCGCTACATTTGATTATGGTTNTGCCCCGCTTGCGTGGCTGCTGTGGGGGAGCTGTGGCATTAATTGCCTCAGTTTTTATACATTTGGGTAGGTCAGGCTTCAAGTTAGAATTTGAGACCTCGTTTGAGTTAATCGGACAAGTGGTTACTGATTTATGGCAGAGGAAAGGCAGAATAATTGTTGCTTTAAAAACAGCAGTTCTGTTGTGTTGTTCTCCAGCAATGTAAAAATCACGTAAGGTTTGAAAGAAATGGTTCTAGCGTCATATTCAAATGTTCGCTACATTTGATTATGGTTCACAGTTTATCTTATAGATTGACGCCCTGTCTATGTCGGGCCCAATCAGATTGCTCAAAGACGACTCGATTCTGCAGTGGAAGCGTACTTAATAATGATAATTTTTACATGTTCTCGTCCTTAAGCCTGCCTAAAAACCAACTAGCTAACTCTCATACACAGCGATCGCGATCCCTCTCTCTACTCAGGCTACTTAACAGGCAATATCGATTTTAAAAAGGTCAACCCACTTGGACGGAGGTAACTAGTTTGTGCTCGTACTGTAGCTCCTGCAATAATTATATTTAATACAATTCGTGTCCTTCACATATATCAAAGTCAGCCAGGTCAACAAATAATGTTCCATATCCTCAATGCCATCATTCATAAGACACATAGGATTAGCGGTACCTATCCCGAAAATTGTGCTTGGACTAATTAAAGTTTAACTTGGTAAGACCAACTCTCAATTGGGTAAGATAGGATTAGTCTTTTGGGTGACACATACCAAAAATATTAAGAGAAAGCTTTGAAAGATAGGGTTAGATTAAATCATCAATCTTAAAATCAATCAAAATTGCAATTCTTCACGTTGTAGGCTGTCAAAAGCATACCTTAAGTCGTGAATGTTTTCCTCGAAAAAGTGGAACTTAAAATCGCGGGAATTAAATGTTGCGAATCGGTAACTTTTTTTAGATCTCGGTAGTCGAATGTACGAATTTAGGAAATTTCACAGCCTCCCTTGCCACCTTCAAGAAAAGATTTAAAAATTGATATAACTTTTCATTTTCTCTTTACTACTATTTAGCACCTTCTTGATTTAATTTCTAGTTGACTTTTGCCACGACCCCTTGAAAAGCAGTACTGATGAACTGATGGGGCTACCATATTTAGATAATTGAAAATTTAAATGAGACCCCTTGAAAATCAGCCACTAGGCTGAAGAATCTCCTTCTTTAATAGATTGAAGTATGAAATATGAAATGAATGAATGAATGAATGTTAAATTCTTTGGTTTGAATCTCAATAGCTTACATTGCGAATGGCGAAATTTTTGGAAGTTACAGGAATAAAAAGTTGGGAATCGAGCAAAATTTGATTGTTACGGGAATAAAAATTTGCGAGTTTTAGACAAAAACCTTTGTGAATTTTAATTCCCGGTGTTTTTCTTCCCGCAACAATAAGTTATATTTTTGTGATGCACCTGGTGATCTTCAATTCAGTCAGGTCAAAAGAAGGTTGCACATAGTTATTTCGCAATTTTCTTGCCCTTCATGAACACCAGCAGATGTCGAAAATTTCATGTGGCTTACGTTTATAAATCAGCGTGATAAATCATTAACTTTGATTGATAATCACTTAGATCGCAGCATGTCAATTTATTCCACACACTGCTTCTTCTTTGAAACAAGAAAATAGACTTCATTGAATTTAACTAGACGTTTCATTAAAACAGATTGATTTAGGTTAGGTACAACATTGATTACTTAAACCTTCTTTATTGGTGCGCGTTATGATATTTATGCTCCATATAGCTATCGATTTTCAATTTCCGACAGGTCGCTTATAAGTCGAGAAACAGGTGACAAAAATAATCGAAAAATATTCGAAGAATAGTTTAGGACTTAAACTAAAGATGAAGTTCTTCCTTTGATATTTTATCATTATCTAGTATCGACACTGAGTAGAATCCTAACCAGGGTTGGTTTCTAGCTCTTTCTTCATATAATCGTTGGAGGATAGATCCTAGTTTTCGCTGGATTAGTTTATGGTTGTTGTCTTTGATCTCCACTGTTTCCTGTTCATACTTTAGTACAGTCTTCCCATCTACAAAGGCATAAGGCATCAGTTTTAAAATGTTCTTTAGCGTACCTTGTTGCCTCGACAAATATGAATTTGAAATTATTCTTGCTTTTGTAATGTTGAAACAAGTATACTAGCTTCATTCTCGTTCGCGAAGGGGTTTTCAAAGATATTGCTACTACAATCAATTTTTGTACATAAAATGTTCACTTTTCTATTCTTTTAATCCTTGAGCAAAGTTTTTTTTTCTATAAATATTCCAATAAAAAGTTACCATATATATTACGAGCTACACTACACTACTTGCAGAATTACTCTACAATATGAGCTACCCTACACTACTTACATAATTACCCTACAATACTACTACAACGATACCCCAAGGAACAAAAAAGCAATGTCTACCCTGAGGCCATTAACATATAGATATATAATATAAGAAAAAGAAGAAACTAGTCAAAATATAAGACAAGAAAAATAAATGACATGAACAAAAAGAACAACTACATAAAATCTACTCGTAAATTACTACTAAACGGGGAAAGGTGGTGGCATGTAATGAAGTTTGGAATTATCTTAATCAAATCGACCAGTTTTATGGATATATACTGCAAAGTTAATTGTAATATATTTCTAATAACATCATTGGAAAGTTCTTTATCACCATACAGTAAAAGCTCCGTAAGAATCTTATTTGAAGGATCAATATACCCAAATGGTCTAAGTAGCGAAAGGACTCCAGCGAGAAGATCACGTCGTTCCTCATCAAAAGAAGGGCAATGCAACAAAAAGTGTTCAGTATCCTCAACACCGTCATTTGTGGGGCACATTGGATTTATTGTATCCCTAAAATTGTGCTTGAATTTGTGAAAGTTCAGTGTGCTTAGGCCAACCCTTAGTTGAGTAATATAGGATAATCCTTTAGGGTCATGAATACCAAAAACGGATTTTGCAGGAGGGCGTATTATGGATAGCAGCTTTGACTTAAAAACAGCAACAGTTGGTGCAGTTCTAATTTCTGGATCAAGTTTGTTCCATTCAGATAAGCAGTGAGGATAGAAGGCAGACTGAAATTTTTCTGTCCTTGCCCCTATTCGCCCAACGACATCCTGATTGCGAAGAGAGTATTGGGACTGTT
>REGL01000014.1:324360-347007 GCA_004194395.1 Aurelia aurita complex sp. Pacific | reverse complement strand
AAAAACCATCTTTCGCTTGCACAAGGCGAGAGTTTGCCCTACCAGTTTTGGGGAAACTTTTGCGGCTTTGTTTGTTTTGAATTACTGGTTGAGAGAATTTCCTTTGTCTGCAGCCGCTAATCGCTTTGAATTGAGGTGTCAATCAAACGCAACTGTTGCTATTGTATTACAAAATCTGCTCTTGTTATTCCCGGCGATTTTATCATCCCAAGAGGATAACATATGCTGAAATGTATTGAAGTCAACAAGGACAGATTTTGTAACACAATAGCACGAGATGCTTTTGTTGACACCTAAATTCAAATCGATTAGTGACTGCAGACAAAGGTCATTCTCTCAGCCATGAATTCAAAACAAATTAAGCCGCAAAAGTTTCTCTGAACCCATGTTGCTAGCGCGCTCATTGCGCATTTCAGAACATGTTTTTAAGAGCAAACATGAGCATATATCGAAAGAAGAAGGATATATTTACACATTTACCGCGGGCATTTTATTTCTTTGGTTCAGAAGCCGAGCAGTAAGTGTTTTCATTACACCCAAAAAATAAGAGAATTGAATCGCCTACCAATCGGCTTCTGAACCAAAGAAAATAAGATGCCCGAGGTAGATGTGTAGATATATCCCTCTTCTTTCGATCAATGCTCATGTTTGCCCTAAAATATAATTTCTGGAATGCACAGCAAGCGAGCTAGCTACCTGGTTTTCAGAGAAACTTTGCGGCTTTGCTTGTTTTGAATTACTGATTGAGAGAATTTCCTTTGTCTGCGATCGCTAATCGCTTTGAATTACGGTGTCAATCAAACCCAATTCGTGCTATTGTCTTACCAAATCTGCCCTTGTTATTGAAGTCATTTTTGTAAGGCAGAGATATGGGGAAATTTTGTTCTTCATTACAGGCACGTTTTGAAGTTTCTTGAAGAGGCTTTCTCTAGAACATCCCTGGTAAATTTCAAATGAATTTGAACATGTCTACCATTAGATATTAATTATTTTTGCCAGTTAAAGGAAATTGAATTTCTATTCAATTTTTGGCAGAATTTGCAAGCAGGCTTTGTATGGTCAGTAACAGTGCTATCGTGTTGTTTTCCTGAAGAATTTATCATGAAAATAAACTGAGCGGTTAAGAACACAGCATTAGAGAGCGCAGCTTGCAATAAACTCTGAAATACGGCAAAAATATCTGCAGAAAGTAGTTTAATATTTGAAGGAGTTCTCAACATGTGACAAACACTCTTTCATCTGAAGGTGCAGCTTTCTTTTACATATGGGTAGATCTAATTAAAGACAGACAGGTGTTGCATCCTGTGATACTTAATAATTGCGTTATTGGCAGCGAGGAACTGTCATGTCTTTATAGAGTTTCGCGCAACTGCAAGGACATTATATCTCACTGGAAGCAGTTCCACTCCAAAGTCTGGACATCTTAGTTTTTAAATGCAATTCAAATCTCGTTCAGACTTAAATTTAAGAAACTGAGTTATCTGGAATCAAGTTAAACCAAGCAAGAAGTAAATTTGAAATGGAAAGATTTCACGAAAAAAAGAATGCTTGTTTTTCAAGGGAAGTATTTCCAAACCTGGACCTATCATATCAAAAGGAGGGGATGTTCTTTCAAATGCTTGAATGATCGCTGGTTTTTGTGTGAGATATTTCCAAATTTTGGTGTTTTTACTGTGGCAAGAATGTTCATGTATCAGGAAGCGTAATTTTGCTTGTGCTTAAAACTTGTTTGTTTTCCAAGGGACATATAGCTCGCAATCTTGGCAACTTAGTTGTTTGGTGTCAACCCAGCTCTTTCCAAGAATCCCAGAATACTGGCACGCGAAGAACTGAAAACGGAGTTTGAAAACAGAGTCGTGAGGATGAATTATCAAAAAGCAAAGTTATATTGAAAAGAAATATATTTTGATGAATTTGAATTTGCCATTCACAAGATAATATACAATATTTCTAAAATATTTTGCGTTCTCCTCTGTGAACTTTCCGCAAAACTGAATTGCATTATCGTGTGAATCGACTGGTTGAAAAACCAACTTTTGAATTGACATTATATTTGGATTAAATGCTGAATAAGTTTTGTGTTTTTATTCACGAAGTATCGAAAACAGTCAGGGTGGAATGGTTGCTAGGAAATCAAAACCTTTCATTCAAGCGGCTCTGAAAACTGTACACATCAATTTTTAATTTCAGCTAATAAAACCTCAAGTACACAGAAACTTTATTGTTTTGTTTTAACATTCTTTGAACCTTCGTTGTAGCATGCTACTATTTTGAAAGGAATTTTAGATTACTCTCTCGAGAGAGAATTCAGTTCTTGGTCAATTGTGGCGATGCTCAAAGAACATTCTTGTAAACAGACGAAGAAAAAGAAAATTCATGCCTTGCCGAAAACAACAATTAATTATTCACAGTTGAAATTATAACTGATGAGAAATTTGATTGGTTGTTTTCGTTTTCAAAAGGAACAAGCTGAGAAGAGAAATAGGTATTCAACAATCGCAGTATAAAATTGTCAAAGTTCTGGTCAGGTCGACTGAAACAAAGGAATTGTTTGCCAAGTTCCAGTCAGTTGTTGAATTTGCCAAGATCCAGTCTTATTGTTGAATTTACAGAAGTCGAGGCACTGGAAAAGCAACGAGTTCTTTGCAACATCATTAAGAGTATTGTGCGACAAAGCCATCAACCTTATGAAAGAGACCTCTGCCAATATTTCATTGGTTTCGTCATCATGCAGTTTGGTTATATAATATATCTAAGCCCCAAAAGACTTGGATTGCAACAAATGCTTTACAGCTTTATCATCTGAAGTTCTCCTTTGCTAGCAGACGCGTTGTTTTATCAGAAAGGCTCTCAAGAACTAGATACAACTTCGGTCAAAATTTCAATGCATTAATCGCAAATAAAGTTCGATCGTCTAAGGTATTAATATCTTGAAGGACTGGGATTGTAACAGATATTTTACAGCTTTATCATCTAAAGTTCATCTTTGCAAGCAGACTAATTGTTCTACCAGCAATACTCAACAAGATACAACTTCTGTCAAGATTTCTTCTTATTCTGCCAAGATTCCAGTCAACTGCTTGTCTTATCGTTGAATTTACAGATGCTGAAGGACTGGAAAGCAACTGATTTTATGCAACAGCTTCAATCGTATGTGATAAACAAGAAGCAGCCATCAGCCCTTCGAGAGAAGCTCTTACAATATTCCATTGCATTAATTATCATGCAGTTAGATTTTCTAAGATATTAAAGATATCAAAGAGACTTGGATTGCAACAAATATTTATCATCTCTTGTTTGCTAGCAGACTCATTATTCTTTCAGAAAGACTCTCAAGAACTAGATGTTACTTCGGTCAAAATTTCAGTGCATTGAATCGCAAATGAAGTTTGATCATCTAAGGTAGTAACATCTTGAAGGACTGGGATTGTAGCAAATATTATACAGCTTTATCATTTCAAGCTACTTGTGTTGCTAGCAGACTCTTTATCTTATCAGGGAGACTCAGTTATCAATTCAAAAACAAGAAACTTGTTCTGCCAACAAGAGTTAATTCCATTACAAGCCTTGATAATTGGATTTTCTGAGATATTAAAGTGTCGAAGGCAGTGGATGACAACAAAGTTTCACAGCTTCATCATGCAAAGTTCGTGTTTGCTGAAGGATCAGTTATTAACAAAACACTAGAGACTCGTTCTGCTCCGTTGCTCGCCTGATATTTGTACCTTCTGAGATTCTTTGGTCCTGGAAGAGTTGAACCTCGAGTTGAACAGTAACAGGTTTATTCAGCATCGTCCCAAAGTACATGCTTTCTAGCAAGCTCCTCGCTTTTTCAGGAAAACTCGCTTATCAATGAACAAATGAAAGATTCATTCTGCTAAAATTTCGGTTATTTGCACATTTTGTTGTTGATCTGGATCGCCTAAGAATTTAATGTCTTTGGAAGTGGGCAACCAAGAGCATTAATTCAACTGATTCTCAGATGCTTTGAAGAGACAAAATGCTGTAGTCGAAGGCATAGAAGACTGTGATGCCAGCTAGATGAAACGACTTGTCACAAACGAAAGCAAATTTTGTTCCATTGCTAGCTGCTTTACAAGAAAAAGAGATTTGGAAATATAAGCATTTTGATGAAACAGTCCAGAATTTAATGTCGTAACTTCTCAACTTTACGTCAAAATGAAAGAGGAATTTTGCTTGAAAACATTGCTCAAAAATTACGCGGAGATTGCGACAACTCATGGAATAGCTGCAATCTATCATACAAAATGGACCATCACGAAGATTGTAGCCTCGCTTGCACTAATGATCTTATCTGTCTTCATGATAATGAGTGTAACTTCGTCGTTTCGATCGTTCTTCGAATACAAAGTCTTTACAAATGTTAACATCAAGCATAACCAAAAAATACCCTTCCCAAGTGTTACGATTTGTCGAAACAATATCGCTTCAAGATCGTTCATGTCAGAAGCTTTCGTGGATGAAATTTTACAGAAAGTCGAGGACATTAAAAAGGGTCATGTTTCGCTTTCAGAAGTAGATGCGTTTATTGAAAATGCGACATTTGCAATGCACATGGAAATGGAAAATAGTAACAGGACTGCGTCGAAACACCCTCCCATGATTTTACCCAATATTACACACGCGTGTGTGTATGCGTCCTCGGTTCGTTGCAATATCACGCGTGATTTTGGGCCTACTTTCCCCTTTGGATCGTTAGATCGATGCTATACATTCCACGGAGGCGAGGACATCCTTTATCACCAGCGAGGAGGAGGACCTGATTTTGGCCTACAACTATTATTATTCGTCAACCAATCAGACTATATCCCTCTTGTGGGGACAGAAAATGGGGCAGGATTTACAGTGTATGTGCACCCGTTGAAAACATTACCGTTTATGGGGATTAACAGTATTTCAGTGGCGCCCGGGTTTTACACAAAGATCGCACTCCGGTTAACTGAAACCATATCGAAACCGTATCCGTATCCCACTAATTGCAGTAATGGGGAAGGTATATTAAATTACATACCGGGTGATTATTCGCAGCTATCCTGCCACATGTCGTGCCTTTTTCATTCGGTATACGAGGAATGCGGATATACAGAGCCTGTTATACGTGGCTGGTTCAAACACAAGACAACCCCTATGACTACTTTAAGTATGCTGCATTGTCGGGCAGCTATAATGGATGCAGTTCTTCAAGGCAAAGTGGAGTCATGCCTGTGTCCAAGGGCATGTAAAGAAGTGGCNGTAATATCACGCGTGATTTCGGGCCTACTTTCCCGTTTGGATCATTGGATCGTTGCTACACTTTCCACGGGGGCGAGGATATCGTTTATTACCAGCGAGGAGGTGGGCCTGATTTTGGCTTAAAACTAATATTATACGTCAATCAATCTGATTACATCCCCCTTGTGGGGACCGAGAATGGGGCAGGGTTTACAGTTTACGTACATGCTGCAAAAACATTACCGTTTATGGGAATCAACGGTATTTCAGTGTCGCCCGGTTTTTACACAAAGATCGCACTCCGGTTAACTGAAACCATATCGAAACCGTATCCGTATCCCACTAATTGCAGTAATGGGGAAGGTATATTAAATTACATACCGGGTGATTATTCGCAGCTATCCTGCCACATGTCGTGCCTTTTTCATTCGGTATACGAGGAATGCGGATATACAGAGCCTGTTATACGTGGCTGGTTCAAACACAAGACAACCCCTATGACTACTTTAAGTATGCTGCATTGTCGGGCAGCTATAATGGATGCAGTTCTTCAAGGCAAAGTGGAGTCATGCCTGTGTCCAAGGGCATGTAAAGAAGTGGCTTACGAGCCGGTCGTTTCCCATTCGAAATGGCCTGTCGACATGGACTTGCCAATTTACAAAGCGTTGATAAAATACGCCCTCGGGCGCGACCCAGAGAACCTCACAGATGCTTTTGTGGAGCAAAATTTCTTGAAGATAAGTATTTATTATGATGAGATGTACAGTAAAAGATATGTTGAAAAAGGGATGATGGAGGAGGTCGATCTGGTCAGCAATATTGGCGGCCATCTTGGATTCTGGACGGGAAGCTCCGTCTTCTCTGTTATTGAGTGGGTTATGTTTCTGTTTGCTCTCGTATCTTTGCTGTTTACATCGAAAAAACGAACTGTTTCAAGCCAAGAAGAAACCTCTGAAAAGGACGAGAAAAAGGACAGGAATGGCTTAGAGATTAAGAACTTTCACTCCAGTGTTGACTTTTAAGGTTGCTTTTTTCTGTCAGCCTCGTGTCAGGCTTTTTGTTGTTCCTAAGATCGAAAAGTTGAGCCAGTAGGAGCCTAGACTTATTACCTTGAGTCTCTTGTTTCTCTGTGCTCTTTAGGTAGAAGATCGAGAGTTGCAGTCGACCTTTTATGTGTCAGCGTGGTTTCAAGCCTCTTCTGTTTTGCCCTGAAGTCCGTAGATTGAACCACAATTGTGGCCAAAAAATTACTGGACAGCCACCAAAGAATGCCTAAATCTTACTCTTTTAACTTGTAGCCCTCTGTTGATTTCGAAATCCCTCCCCCAAAGTCAATGTTGTGTTTTCCATAAACAGATTGTTTTTGAATTTATTTTAGTGACAATCTTTCCCAATGACATTGACTCAGGGTCAGGGCTGTACCCTCCAAAAATCTAGATTTTGATCAATCGTCCAATGACTTTTGGTCACAATTGCAGTTAGAACCCAGAAGAAGTTTCTGAGGAGGATGATTAATAAGACAAGAATTATTCAGAGCTGGAGAATCTTCATTCAAGTGTTGAATTTTATGGCCGAAGAGTATTTGTAACTTGTCAGTAGCCAAAGAAGTCCGAGCTGTAAAACTGGTCATTATTTATAATCCCAATAGTTATCAAATTATTATGTAAGTGCAAGTGAATCATAATTCATTTATTTAGAGAGTCAAATATTATTCACAAGATAACAAATGTTTTTTATTCATATGAAATGTTACATTTCATGTTACCTGCTATGCTTGCTAATTACTATACTACTATACTTTTAATCACACTTCATTTGCCGAACATCAAATGTGAACAGACAGATAACTAACTAATAACTAATGGTTTGTGCCCTGACAGCTTGAAAGGAAGATTTTTAACAAGGCCAAGGTATGCGGTAAGAAACTCGTTAGATAGTGACATGCCAAGACAAAATTTGGAATTTTCAAAAAGGAGTTTCAATTATTCTGGTGCCAAAGTTTGGAAAGAAATTCTATTGAATGTCAGAACTTACAATTTACACTTTCAAAAAGAAATTTAAAGATTTCTTGCTAACTCGGCAATGATGCCCAAAGCACGATCTCAAGAAAGAACAGCATTCTGTAGATTTATATTTGTAATTCTTCGTATTATAGCATTTAGGGTATTATGGTTTTGTTGTTGCTTTTATTAGCCGATAGGGATTTCGTGGATAAATACCGGGTGAGTCAGAAAAAAGGATCCCCGTTTGAAAGGTCACAGCTCCCTGGATATTAAGACAATGATTCGGCAAATATTTTTTTTTTTTTTTTTTTTTTTTTTACTCCATTCTGAAATTATGAGGGATTTTCTCCAGAAATCCTCTTCAAAAAACCTTCAAAACGTGCCCAAAATCATGAACAGATTTCCCTAACATTTCTGCCTTAGAATGGCCTTACAGCAATGACTTGTGAACGCTTTAGCACGTGCTATCCTCTTGGGAGGATGAACAAGTCCTCCCCTTGGTATCGATGACCTATTCAGGGGGATTTCATTCTCCCAAGAGGACAAAATGCATGAATTTATGTGAGTGTCATAAATTTTAGGAAGAAAAATGTGCTCATTGTTTTCATTCGTTTTTGCAGGTTTGTTTAAGTGGCTTTCTGCAGAAAATCACCCATATCCACGGGAAGGAATGGCCGATTAAGGCCGGGTAAATTACTGAACCTAATTGAACATATTAGCAATAAAACAAGACAGTTTTCAATCTCATTGCTTTGATATTCATGGAGCAGTGGCCCTCCAAGCGGGGATTCTTTTTTCTGACTCACCCGGTAGCATTTAGGGTATTATGGTTTTGTTCTTGCTTTTATTAGCTGATTGGGATTACGTGGATAAATATAAAATGAAAAAAAATTACCGACAATTCTCAGTATCAGATTCTTTTTGGTTGTCACTTTGCATTTGCTTTTCGTCTATCAACTCTGCGGAGCTTTCACTCCCGTTTTCTACAGTCTCGCAACATCGTTTGCAGAAAATGACGTCACTCTCCCCAGTCCTCTTGCATCTCTTACGGCACAGAAAGTAGGCTGCGGTTGATAGCATAGCAAGAAGCTCGATAATTGAAAAGAAGGAGTAGCCAATCCACAAACCTAACTGTCCTCCTAGGTTACTATACAGTTCAGCCACTGATATTTTGCACTGCTCATAAACATGCTTGTACGCCAGCTCATCGAAATATACCCGTATCTGCAGAAAATTATTTCGTATATATTCGCTAGTGAGTTCGTCTGCAGTTAGATTTAGTGATTTCGCGAAAACAATTCTGTACAGCGGCATGTCAACAAGAGCTGGCCATTTGGTCATGGAGACAATGCGATGGTAGACCTCCTCCTCACAGGGTGCTGGGCAGTTACATTGCTCTTGGAATCCATGTTGGAAAAATTCTTTCAATATTTCATTGCGGCATTTTATGACTGATTTGACATCTGAAGATTTGTTGCGGGGGAATTTATCAGGGGGCATGAACGATCGCATGAATGGCTCGATATATCCACATTTTGTATAAATATAATGATACTGACAGGATATCTCACAACCTATTAATGTGTAATCCCCCGGTATAATTTCCATGTCTTGTTTACCGTCGTGGCATCCTGAAGAATACGGCGGGGGTAGACGACTAGAAACAATCTTATGCATTGCAATATTACTGCTATAGCCAGGGGGTACGCTGATTCCATGCACACCGAAGAATGGATACGTATTTGGTGAATGGATGTAAACAGTTAGGCCTATGCCATTGTCGAAGCCCATTATAGGTACGTAATCAGACTGATTCACGTATAGGATCATAGATAGGCCAAATAACGGACCATTGCCACGTTGATAGTAAAGTCTCTTTTTATCATGATTAAATGTATAACATAATTTATCTTCGTTTGAAGGAAAAGTTAGTTTGAAATCCGAAGAATAGTTGCATCTGTTCACTGTTGAAAATGTGCACGAACCGTTTAGACTTTTCAATAACATGGGTCGAAATTCGGACTTTGTTTTGTGCTCGAAGTCAGTATTATGCGCCAGTTCTAAGTGATCTTGTTCAATTGTGTTTCGCCATTCGCCAAAGCTTTCCACACTAATTTCGCCATTGTTTATCTGCGTTGCGAGTACTCTGATATTAGCTAATGTTTCCTCTGATACTGACGACTTCGAGTAGTCACTTGCGGCGCATATCGTAACACTCGGGAACGGCACTTCAATCGTCCTGACATCACGAACACGCTGATAAACAGGGTATGAGAAGAATTCTCGAAGAAGATGGGCAACATTGAATAATAACAGAATGAAAAGGAAGATGAAAATAATCGACCATATTGCTTTCTTGATTTTGCCTTCGCTGAAATAAACTGCTGGGATTCCGTGTGTCGTTGTTTGGTAGAAATATTTCTGGACGACATTTTGCACAGTTTCATCGTCTGTGTCTACTTCCATCATGAAGCACAACAATTTGCAAAAAGTCTTAGTCAAACTTTGTTAATCATACTCCGAAGACAAGTTTAATTCGAAAGGCTTCAGGGTGCTTTACAAGTCAGTTTCTCCCCTCCATTTTCTTGTAGACTTGTGCAGTTCAGGAGTTCTTCAGCGGACGATTTTCTTGAGTGCAGTGAAAACTTGTTATGTGCCCTTGCCTCAAATCTCTGTCTGCATAACTTTATTTCAGTTGTGAATTCATGAGCCGTCGAAGTCTCCTGCAAGGGATTTTGCATACTTCCATCGTCTGACAACAATTTTAAGTTCTCCGCATAGATTAGATAATACTTCGTATACGTTGACTGAAATTGAAGAAAGCTACTGTCATATGTTTGTATCTAATAGAGACTGTACGATAACGTAACTGAAATGTTCTCAGAATAGGCCCTTTAGAGCTAACTGTTTGAAATATACCGACTTTTGACTTCTGTATTCTCAAAAACACCCGTTGATCGCAATGCATGACTAGTTGCTTTCAAAAACCCGTGATATACATACGTAGACAATGGCTGGTTGGTTGGACCAATCAAAGGTCAGTTTCAAAGTGAAAACATTGAAATTACGTGCCTATACTTAACGGGAAGCAAGATTGTTACAAGGATCATCTCTTGAAGTGCTTTTCTAGACACTGATATGACATGATATGATATATTTATTTATACACGAAACTACCTTTCAGCTTAAATACAATATATACATTGGTTAATTAGCAAAATATCAAAATAAAGAATATCCTAAGATGCTATTCTACCAGGGGATCGTGTTTTTAAAACTACCTTGATAAGTCTCTTGTACATCTCTCTTTAAACTGAATGTTGTGAAATTTATACATTTCTACCCAGCATCCCAAGGTAGTTTTAGGACGCTGAGAAGCTGAGCTTATCGAAGCAGCGTCCTGGTCCTTCCTCTCGATGTGACCACACTTCGTGATTCCTTTAGTCTGGAATTACAGAGAGTTGGCGACTCTCCTCATGGTGTGAAATGAGCTTTGGGTACTTATGACTATGCGTCTACCTTGCACTCTTATGATATCTTATTATGATATCTTATTTACAGATGGGGCTACCGTGTTTAGATAGTTAACAATTAAAGTGAAATCTTGATTTTTTTTTAAACAACAGTGATTTTTATTATTCAACTTGTTTCACGTTGTGACGCCATCAAGTTTTTAAATTGCAAACAAGAACAACGACAGACTTGTGACTACCTTCATATTGTAGACTTTCATAAACTGTGGTTTCCTTGAAAATTCAATTAATTCATTGAAAATTCCTGCATAAATTTGAAAGACGCGATGGTTTAATTTTTGTCCAAAAACTGTTGTCCAAAAATTTGCTTGAACTCTTTTCAAGAAAAGAAAAACGTTGTAAATTTGAAAATATTTAAGATATTAAAAATGGCAGTCGTTAGAGTTGCAGTACATTTACAGTCGAAAGAAAACTGTGATATTTGCAATATCTTTTAAAAGAATTTTGTTCAAAGAATTATGTTACACCTGAGCCTAACTTGAAACTTATTTTCATAACAACTTACGAAATTTCTTATTTTTTCCCTGCCTTCAGATGGTAGTTTCAAAGAAACCAGAATTTCTTGTTATTGGTGGATGTCTTCGTGGACTGGCAGGGTACCTTACGAGTTTTACACAATCTGTTGAAGAAGGTATTACTACTTTGCCATTTCATACACATTATTTCTTGAGAATTTATTAATTTGTTCATGTATTTATTAGTCTATTCATCATCGTTTCATCTCTTTGTTTCATCATTGTTCTATAAACCGGATTGCCCAAAAAAGTGAGTCTTTTTAAAAGAATTCTTCAAAATCTGAATACATTATCGATCTTCAATCTTTCTTTTGTGAATTTGTTGTAGGGACCCAACTAATATGAGAAATGTTGCAAGTCTCGAACAAAACCAATCTATCAACCAATCAATCAATCAATCAATCAATCAATCAATCCACCTGTCTTTTTTGTCTATTTCTATCGATCTGTTTTTCTTAGGATCGAAGTTTGCTGTTGAGATATTTAGTTATATCAAAAAGGCTGTGAATCCAAAGGTGAATTTTTATTTAGATGCATCTTACATACAATGTTTCACATCGATCAATTTTTCACTTCATTACAACATTATCTCCTTATCATTTTGTTCTGTTCGAAAGTGTTTCTGAAATTTGATAATTTTACTTAAAGGGGCTGGGTCACGTAAAGTAAACAAACTTCTTTCGAAACGACGATTTTGCAGTTTTTTTGACAGGCCATATCACACAGATTTTCCACTATTTTCCTCAAAATGAAAGTACTATTTTGAAGATGAACTCGTGAACTTCAGAGAGAAACAAACGAAACAACCATATGTTGTAAGATTGCAAAGATATTGATGGATTTTTAGAAGTAACTTTCTTGTGGATTCACCCCATCCACCAAAATCTGTGCAGAACACAATGGGCGCGTGCCGGCGCGTGCGGACAACAATATAGATTATAAAGATAACAGATTTGTTTACGGTTACGTGACCCAGCCCCTTTAAAGGGGCTGTACAAGATTTTTGTAAACAATCGGAAAGTACGGGACAACCCGCGCACGTGACTAAAGCCTTGGATTTGTAATGGCGGCCAATTTCACCGCAGCTTCTACGAAAGTTTTATTGCAGTG
Organism: Aurelia aurita complex sp. Pacific; assembly: GCA_004194395.1. Classification (NCBI taxonomy): domain Eukaryota; kingdom Metazoa; phylum Cnidaria; class Scyphozoa; order Semaeostomeae; family Ulmaridae; genus Aurelia; species Aurelia aurita complex sp. Pacific. The sequence continues at coordinate 334,614 of REGL01000014.1, read as the reverse complement.
TTTTCTTGTCTATGTCTATGATTTGTGATGGAATTTTGATATCACTTAAAACTTTCAAATATTCGGTGTTAGAAAAATAAAACAAATCCTCCACCAAAGCTTCGATTACTGAGATTGTTGCAGATACTTTGGATTACTATTCTCTTTGCAAAATCACCATTAGCTATGTTGTGTTTAGCCTAAACACATTCGATGATTTGACACGCAGCGCCACACAGAGAGGACGGGTTGTACAGCCCTTTAATTTGATTTTTTGTTTCACAAGTAACTTCATTATCCTCATCATAGTCATAAACTACCGCTCTTGTGACATAATCCTTTCAATATCCCCTAGTCATTTCGAGGAGCACTTCCTTTACTCTGCCAAGTTCAATCTTTAGAAAATTTGATTCCTATTTTTCGATATTTTTGGCTGTCCGCAGGCAAAAAATTACAAGAAATCGTAAATATATCAATTAGTAGGCATCCGAAAAATTAACAAAAAACGACAATGAATGATATAGGATATTGACAAAAGATCAAATCAACAGTATTTGAAATTGGTCCAGTGTATGATTTATTGTGGCCTGTTGAAAGTGGGAACTTTTTTCTGGCTCACCCGATGTATCTTTATTGTTTTTAGGTCGACCTTGCAAGATACGAAATACCAAAAGGTAAAATTCTTGACTGTTGTTTGATCCACATTTTCTGTGTTAATAGCAACAAAAGTTTCGTAAACATTCTTCAGTAAATTTGACTGAACATGAATTGGCAACCCATTTTATCCTTCAGTTTTAAGGATTTACGAACTTAACATGAAATTTCATACACGTATTATTTTACAAGAAACTGCTTCTTAGAAACTCAACTCTCGGATCACCAAAACGGTAAGAAACTCCAGTACTGGGAAAATATATCTTGAGAAGAAGCTATCTTTTTGAATAAAAGAAATCCTTAACATTTTGGTACTTTATTTTCGCTTTGTTTCCCCTTTCATATTACTTCAAAGGTTCTGAAGTAATGTCGAAACATTAAAGCCTTCAAAACCTTTATTTTGGAATGTTCAGGATGGCACAGGAAGTAAATAGGACTATTGTTATGGAAACTTCAAGAAACTCATAAGAAACTCTGAGTACTCAAAATCTGACAATTTTAAGAAACTTTCAGTGTTGGCTCAAATTCTTCAAGTCCGTCTCAAATTAGATGTCACCTGAGATTTGCGATAACGCAAAATTCCTTTTGCAAAGCACTTCTATTGTTGTTATTCGCGGGCATTTTCAGGTGACATCTAATTTGAGACAGACTATAGTTTGTTGTAAGAATTATATGCAATATGTCTAAGGGCGGTATTATTTGATTTTTTGAAAAAGTTTGTTGGGTGATATGAAATTTTACCTTTCTTTCAGCTGCTCTGAATTTATTGGAGAAACATGCATCGCAGATTCGAAAACTGATAACGAATGAGCACGAGGTATAGTTTGCCCTCTCCATGGTCTTTATTGACATGAATGGACAAAGAGAGAACTTGTTCGTAGTGATTTGGGATTTAGAAGTCGATTAATTGTAATCTGCTGTACGAGAGTTCGTACTAAATCCCCAAATCACCCTGAAAACGTTTTCTCTTTGTTCATTCATGTTGAGTCTTTTAAAATTTGATCGACGTTTTTTGATCGTTTTCAGTGTTTTCGAAAACGAAAATTTTAAGCAACTCACTTCTAGCTCTGAAAACTGAAAACGGAAAAATTTGCAAAAAGTCCGAGAATCTAATTCAGGCTTTCAGCTAAAGATTAAGTCATAAATCTTCATAATCGGTCTAGTGTACGATTTATTGTGGCCTGCCAAACGTGCATAGTTTATTCTGGCGCGCCCGGTACAATTTTATTCATGCAATTTTTGAAGTTAGGCCACCCAAATAAATAGTGCTGCATTGCATACTGTTTGTGCCTTTAATTGTTGATAATTCGAAGGAGAAATAATGTTCGAGGACAAATAATGCAACAGACATGCTTTGTTAATCTACACAATTTTGTTGGTGTATGTGTCCTCAAATCCTTATTTTCCAATAGTGGTTTATTGTACTTCGTCCATTTTAGTTTCTGTATGAAGTGCTGTGCAAATGGAGTAAACATGTGAACAAAGAGTTGAAAGTTGCCGGTCTGAAAGCTATGGACTCATGCTTATATCAGGTTTGGTTGTTTGTCATCTTGTTTTGACTCGAATGTATCTCTCCTGTATCTATCATATTACGTGCATGTTTCAGTTGCTACATACAGCTACATACACTACGACTGTTAGGTATAACTTCAAGCACAAACGAAGTACAAAGAATTTCAAGTTTTACCCATTACTGAGCACTACTAAGATTACTGAGAATCATCAAGGTTTAGGGATGGACTCTTGACTCACTAGAATCAGTGGCTTCAAGGCCGTAGGAAGCAGCTGCTGATTGGGGGGGGGCTTTGTTTCTTAAACAATGGAGAACAATACATCTAATTGATTATTTTGATGCAACACCTTTGTTTTCAAAATTATTTGGGAGCTCAAATCCTCCTGCTCCCTGCTTCCCTGCCTGTTATTACAAATTATTCATGTTAGAGTTGTTTTCAATTACCTACTACCGTGTGTCTGACCAACTGCTGTGTTTTCTTTGTGGAAATGTAGGTTTACATTGGCAAAATGAACTGAATCATTCTGCAGCATTTCAAATTTTTTAGTGATGCACAATTTGTCTATTTCAGATTGCTGATTGCCTTGTTAGCCGTGGTAAAAATGCAGAAACGATGGCCATACTCAGTGTATGTACAATATTCAAGTTATTTACTTTTGAAGTAAATGCAACATCAGTTATAACGAATTGCCTCCTAAGTCAGAGTCAATCAGGATATAAAAGAGCTCTGACAAACAAGGGCAGATTTTTTTAATACAATAGCATCAGTTGCTTTTGATTGACACCTCCATTCAAAGCGATTATCGACTACAAACAAAGGAAATTTTGTCAACCAGTATTTCAAAACAAACGAAGCCGCAAAAGTTGCTCCGAAACTCTCGCGTTGTGCAAGCGAAAGGTGGCTTTTAAGAGAGGTTATGTGCTTATAACAAAAGAAGAAGGGTCGGTCTAAAGTTCTGCCTGGCGGATTTTGTTTATTTGATTCAGGTGCTGTTTTTTAATCGTTTCATTTAAGCCCTAAATATGCGAGAATTACAATGCCTTCTGCTCGGCTTCTGAATCAAATAAACAAAATCTTTGCATCATAACTTCATTGCGATAGATATTTATTTCGTACTAATACTGTGTGACCTACAGTTTTAAATTTTGCCCCTTATCATTGCAGAGAACTTTTTTTGCTACGCAATTTTGACGTTTAACTCATATGATATTAACTTTTTTTCACATTCATTTCAGTACTTTCTGAAGGACTTCCACAGGACGTTGAATGCTGAGTCTTCAAGTCCGAAAGATTTGTCATTGGCTATAAAAGGTTTTGGTCTATTTGCTCAGGTATGTCGCTACGTAGAAACTGGGGAAAACCGTATTTAGGCCCTATTTAAACAAATGTAGAAAATAAAGAGAAATTGGTGTAGAATGCTATATTAATTCGCAGTCATGTGAATTTTCCATTTAAAATTTTTGTTTATGTTGGGTGAGTCACAAAAATGTATCCATTGTTTTGAAAATCATACAGGCAATGCCATGCTACCAATTTATAAAATTTTGATTCCACCATCTTACTGAGGCTTCAACTCAAATTTGGAGATTTTTCTCGTAATTCTAGGTGAATTTTTACCTTCTGAAATAAGGAATTAGCCGAAAGTCCTGATCTAAATTTACCCAAAAACGGCCAAGAATAGGCTGGTCACTATCGGGTAAAATTTTTGATGCTCAACATTGACGAAAGAGCAGAATTACATTTCAACAGTTTTCTTATCATTAGAAGGCCACATATGAGATAAGAAATACATTGCTTTACCATTTTGTTAGTTGTAAAGTGAATTGAATTGAATTGAACAACACATAGTTTTAGCCAAAATTCTTGGAAGCAAGTTTTCAGGAATCCTTGCAAGGTCTGCAAGCAAGTTTTCAAGGATTTTTCATTTGAGATTAAGATGGCGCATTGTAAATTGTGACTAAATTGTCAAATTAAATTAACCTCTCAGCCAGACAACGGAACTGTACTTTTAAAATCAGCATTATTGTTTTGTAGCACGATTTTTCAACGAGTGGATGCATTTTTCTGACTCACCCGGTAGAAAACTAAAATTTTTCAAGAAACTAATGCAATTAAATTTCACTAAATACTTTCAGTGCTAAAATGGTCAAGACGAAATATTGCTTTAATTTTTGGTTTATAATTTTGAACTATCTTTTGTAAAAGTTTTCAGTAAGATCATGGTAAAATTGATTTATTTGTGAATGAAATGGTGCATCATTTTCGTTAAAGGCTTGCAAAGCGTTGCTGGAAGATTCAGATTTGAAACTTATATTTGAGGAAATTTTGAACAGAAGTCAGCACTTGTATTCAAAGTAAGTTCGGAGATTTATTTAAATAAAAGATTGAATTCATATGAAGCGTATAGACTTATTACATAAGTCTCAGCATCGCTCGTTGAATTGGATGGTTATCGCTCATATAGCAAAGCCAAATGGTAGTCGCTTATATGAGAGAAAAGAAAAAATCAGATTAAAGATGTTAAGCGAATACAAGGAATCACGTCATAAGTCTACGAAGCGTACTCATTAGAAGTTTATATTTTGTTCCACGAGAATTGTTTCTTGCGAAAGTTTGTTTCATATATAAAAAAAATGTATGACAGTGGAAGCCAAAGCATCATAGTACATCCACCCAAAAAGAAAGAAGCATATTATAGATATTTTTATAATGAAGAGCAGAAATATTCATGCGAAATTCAGAAGTTTCTTATGAAAAACGTGTGTATTCGTTTATTGTACGTTGGTTTAGCTAACATGACCTGGAAATTACAAGAAAAAATATTACTTTTTAGAATTCCTTTGAACAAGTAACACGATTATTGAATTGATCATTAATCAGCCCATCTAGTCTATCTATGTTTTCGGATTTGTTTACTAAATATTTTTGCGTTTCAAACTTATTCTTACCAGAATTCTTGTCCCGTTTGGTCGATGATTATTCCTTCCTTCCTTCGTACCATCGATCTTCCCACACATTTTTCTTCATCTTTTATGGATTTTTTATTTATATTCACTCAGCATCGAACACCTAAACGATGAAAATTTGCAATACCTACCAACATTTCTGGAAGCACTGGCAAATATTGTACAAGAAATTCACGAGGTGAGTTTTCTGTATTGTTTTCCTTGGCCTACTTTCTTTGGGTGGGCCAAAAAGAACTTACACTGTTAAAAATTTCATCACGTGGAGAAAACTTAACGTATTGGACTGAATCAAAGATTAGTTGATAGCCGAAAGGCTGAAGTATTTGAATGATTTCTGTTGTGTTTTTCTGAGCATTGGAAATATAGGTAAAATCATGGTAAAATTTAGTTTATAAAAATCTTTAACTTGAAATGCGCGAAAAGAGGCCTAATACCCTCGATCAAAATTATAAACAATCTGATCACTCAAAACACATCTCGTTCAGCTCAAGAGTTTCGAATAGAGTCTTCATAAAAGCAACAGTGGCTATGATCTGATAGTAAATTTTAAAATAAATCGAGAAAATTAAAAATTTCCACCGTCGGGAAATTTACCTGTANGAAAACTTAACGTATTGGACTGAATGAAAGATTAGTTGATAGCCAAAAGGCTGAAGTATTCAAGTGAATTTTGTTGTGTTTTTTGAGTATTGGAAATATAGGTAAAATCATGGTAAAAATCAGTTTATAAAAATCTTCAACTTGAAATGCGCGAAAAGAGGCCTAATACCCTCGATCAAAATTATAAACAATCTGATCACTCAAAACACATCTCGTTCAGCTCAAGAGTTTCGAATAAAGTCTTCATAAAAGCAACAGTGGCTATGATCTGATACTTCTGCAAAAATCAGTTTTTAGCCTTGAGTGGGGGGGGGGGGGAGGGGATGAAAAGTCATTGCAAACAGAAACATTTTCTTTAAATTATCAGAAAAATCTAGAAAATTTAAAATTACCACCGCCAGGAAATTTACCTGTATTTCCAATGCTCAGAAAATAGAGAAAAATCACAAAAAATCATTCAGACTTTCGAATATCACTAAACTTGATTCAGTGTCCAATACCTCCATTATTCTATTTTAAAGTCGAAATAAAATCAGAAAAATGAGGTGCGAACTTGGGAAGATGAAGGAACGTCATGTTTTGATCAGGAATGAATTTATGAAATTGAAAGAAAGAGAAAAAACTCCCGTGCGGGGAATCGAACCCCGGCCACGGCGGTGAGAGCGCCGGATCCTAACCACTAGACCACACGGGAGATGTGTGCGTAGGCTATTTAAAGGTATGTGAAATAAAATACCTTCCTGACTACAAAAGGGAAGAGATTACTGTTTTCTTAGTCGAGGAAAGATTTGCTTGCCATTCAGTAAGAGGATTGGTGTATACACGGTTTCTTCACGCCGTTCTTTTCAGGGAGTGAGTAACATTTCCACCATTTCGAACAAAAATGAAGCCATTTTGAGCTTTCGTCGAGGTCAATGGAAAAAATAAAATGCCTCTCAATTTTTTGAGCCAGTAACGGAAAATTTTCAATATTTTTCGAGGTCAAAGGAAACTATGCCTCTCCTTCTGTAAAATGAACGGTGTCCACTGATTTTGTTTATACCGTTCCCGTTACAGTGGGAGTAATACTTTGAGCCAATAACGGAAAATTACCAAAACATGCATATCTTTTTAAAAATTTCGTCGAGTTGTCAAAGATTTCCCATTTTTTTTACTCTTTCTCCTGGTCTTGTTTTCATTTCTCTCTCAAAGTTTTTATGTAATTTATCAAGGAATGTCGCATGCTAAGCGATGTATTTTTACTGCAGTATAAATTTAACCATTGAAATCTTTCAAATTTCTTGTTATTTTTCTGAAATGTCTTACCATGGTTCATTAACATCATTGTTCTAATTTCTTAACTAAAAAGGTTTAATTTTATAAAACAAGGATACAGCTCTGTTAAAGACAAAGCGATTTGGCAGCTTCAAGCATAGATGTCACACCTTCAACGTAGTCGACCATAATGTTTTGCTTCCTCTGTTTATTTGGATTTGATTGAGTGCACTCAGAGGTGTGAAATCGATTCGTCAGAAAGCTAATCGCTATGTCTTTTCAGGAGCATGAATCGTTTGTCTTACAAACTTTACCTTTGCTGCTAGTTTCTTATAAATCGGTCTCTTTAAAACAGTGCAGAGAGGTGGCTGAAATAATTTTTGCGTGCATAGTTATTGAAACATGCTCTGAGACTGTTTTCTTCTGATTTGCAGGTCTCTACAATTTATTTGCTGCCAATAGAACGAATGATCATAATCCTATTTGAAAATTATCCAAAGCTTGGCAAGGGAGGAATGATTATGTACCAGAAAAGCTTGACCCATTTTATCAGAGCACTCAGCAATAATACAACTGTCTTCAAAGTTTGCCTGTCTCGAATTGGTAAGTGTAATATTAGGTTCCAAATCTTTAATGGGTGTAAAATTCTATGACTTATTTCTTCTGAACTGCATGGCTTGAAAGAAACTCTACCCACTTTGCTATAATTCTACCGTTGGCCTTTTCTGAAATCTTCAATATTTTTATTAAATTTCAGCGTATTTCATATTTCAATTCATTCGAGGATGTGACGACATCAAACTTCTAAATCGAAAACCAGAAGAATGATAGACTTCTCTTGATACGTGATACCCTGTCTTGTTACCATATTATAGGCATTCATAAACTTTGGTTTGGAAGTTATTCTTTATTTTATCGAGAAGTTTAGAAATTACGATGGTTTTAAGTTTTTTCAAAATTTTTCTTGAATTCTTAAGAAAGAAGAAAACACATCTTAATATGGAAATATTGAAGATTTCAGAAAAGTCCAACGCTAGAATTATAGCGGAAAAGCGAAAGTTTCTTTGAAGCCATTCATTTTAAAGAGATAGGTCATAGAGATTGCTAAAGATTGCTGTAAACTTACAGTTATTGCAGTTATTTTATTAACCAATTCTCGGCATAGGCTCCAAATCTTTAAAAATCGTGGTGTAAAACTCCATGCCCCATTGGTTTGAATTGAATGGCTTGAAAGGAACTTGCGCTACATTGCTATAGTTCCAGTGTTAGGCTTGTCTGAAATTTTCGACGTTTCCTAATAAGGAGAGTTTTTCTTTTCCTTTGAGAATTCAACAAAAATTTCAAAAACTTAAAATCATCGCAGTTTCTAAACTTTTTGAGAAAGCATATAAAGTAGTTTACGTCTACAGTAAACAAGAGCAGATTTTGTAATACAATAGCATCAGTTGTTTTTGATTGACACCTCAATTCAAAGCGATTAGCGACTGCAGACAAAGGACATTCTCTCAACCAGTAATTCAAAAAAATCAAAGCCGCAAAAGTTGCTCCGAAACCAGTAGGGCAAACTCTCGCCTTGTGCACGTAAAAGGTGGTTTTTAAGTGAAGTTATGTGCTGATAACGAAAGAAGGAGATATGCCTGGCGGATTTTGTTTATTTGATTCAGGAGCTGTGTGGTAAATGTTTCATTTAAGCCCTAAATACGCGAGAATTGAAATGTTTTCTGCTCGGCTTCTTAGTTTGACTTCCCTGATAATATGTTTGAAGCATTTAATGTCACAAGTCTTTTTTTTCTCATATTTCGTTTTATTTCTACGTAGTGTATCAGGGACTAATCAGGACGTGTTCACACCCAGTGGTTACTGAAGAGGTTGGTCGATTCTTGTTTTTGTCAACTGTGAAATTAAAGAGTCATTGCCACCCAGTGTCCTTGTAGGCACGCTGCAATAGATCATATCGACAACTAAGAGAGGAGACTGCGGAGAGCGGTCTGTTCTTGAAATTGCAGACGCAAATATGATGAATAGCTGCGATGGAGCTTTTACGAATGATAGATCCCTCCGCCCGACCGTTGGTTTTGAATTTATGGTTGAAATTAAGAACTGATTTTTGTTCATTTTTATCGATAAAATTTAAATCGACGAAAAATAAAACTCGAATTTGATTATTGTTGAGTGGAGGCAAAAACATAACGTTTCGAGTTGCCTCCACACCCAACATCACAAATTTACTGTTCCTTTACAATGAAACTGAACCTTACACTACTAAGAAAAGATTAATACCAGATTAATCCAACTTCGTCGCATTACCGCACTTTATGTTATCCGCTCTTTAACGACTATAGTCTGTGTCAAATTAGATGTCACCTGCAAATGCCCGCGAATAACAACAATAGAAGTGTTTGCAAAGGAATTTTGCGTTATCGCAAATCCTAGGTGACATCTTTTTGCAAAGGAATTTTGCGTTATCGCACATCTCAGGTGACATCCAATTTGAGACTCACTTTAATTGCTCATAAGGAAACCATGAATTTATAACCAATAGTCCTGTGGAGGGGAATTTATCATTCGTAGAAGCTCTGTGGCAGCCATTTACCAGATTTACGTCCGCCATTTACCAGAACAAAACGCTCTCCTCAGTCTCCTTTTTTAATTGTCAAAATGGTCTATAAATTCAGACTGTCTGAAAATCAAATTTGGCCTCAATGGAAAATATAGATCCACACTGTTTTAGTTGAACTGATCGAAATGTCTGACTTTAGTTGTTGCCTTTTCTAGCTTCTATTTTCTGGCAGGGCAAATTTGACTTTCAGACAGTCTGATATTGCAGCGTTCCCGTAAAGGGCCCTGGGAGACGATTGCTTTTTAAACCAATTCAAATAGGTATATTGTTTATTATTTTTTCGTCCTCTTTCGGATCTGTTTTGAAATGTTATACTTTGTCGAAATGATCTTCAAGCTCTTTGCCTGTTGGTTTCTTTCGAAGCTCTTCTGAGTATAAACTGCAATCAGTTGGTTGATACAACAAAGAAGTTTGGAGAGGAATTCCATTGTTTCATGAATTGTTATTTCTGCTTCATGAAAATTTTTACTGCCGTAAAAATGCAGCCTCGGTCCCGTGCAATGTACTAAACAAAAGAGGTAATTGTATTACATTAGCCAATCAGGTTCACGATACATGCCCTTTAACATCCACATAGCCTCTATCAAAAATGGTATATCTTCATTCTCTTAGGGTCTCAATAGACAATTTCGTGTTTAATTTTGGCCTTGCTTTGCGTCAAATCAAA
>REGL01000014.1:289607-304361 GCA_004194395.1 Aurelia aurita complex sp. Pacific | reverse complement strand
TTGTTTTTCAAAAGTAGCAAGAACCGGAGAATTCCCACGTAAGTGAGCTTCCTGTGAAAACTAAAATGTTGAAAATATACAAAAGTTACAATGTCACAACCAAAAATATTTGTCGAGCAATGTTTCGTGACGTGGCCAAAATAGACAAACATTTTGCTTAGTAGGCAAATCTCAAATGTCTGACAAACATTTTTAGCTCATTTGGCCAGGGCTTGATGATGCTGTCACGAACGATAACGAATTTCCCAAACTGCAAAATTTCCCAGTTTCCTTTCGTATTATTTCTTATGTCTGGAAGCTTTTTAAAGATAACTCATGCCTGGTGAAGCGTGATTTCTTTGCTTTCTACCTGCCTTAGAACAAACCGTCTTAGGATTGTTTCAGCCATTTCAAATCATATGACCATGCACTTGGGAAGTTTTGGTATTTTTCTACCAAGTGAGTAAAAGAAAGGCCCGGCGTTTGACAGGCTACTGCTCCCTGAATATGTAAGCTATGCAATATTTGCAATATTTGATTGAATAGCTAACATGTTCAATTATTTTTAGAATTTTTCCTGGCTGAAATCGGTCATTCCGTTCAGATTTTACAAGGGATTTTCTGAAAAAAGTCCCCACGAGAAACCCTAAAAAACGTGCTAAAATCGTGAGAAGGTTCCCTGATATGTTTACCTCACAGCAATGACTTGAGCACGCTTTAGCACGTGCTATCCTCTTGTGGGAATGAAAAGGCCTTCCCTCTAGTATGAATAACTTATCCAGGGGGATTTCATTGTCCTAAGAGGATAGAATGCATGAATGCATGTGAGTGTCATAATTGCTTGGAAGGGAAACAAAGGGAAGTTTTGCTCATCGTTTTCACTCGTTTTTGCGGGTTTTCGAAAGGGTCTTTCTGCAGAAAATCTCCCATATCGACGGGAAGGAATGGCCAGTTAAAGCCGGGTAAATTACTGAACCTAATGGGACATTTCGGGAATAAAACAAGACAGTTTTCAATTTTATTTATCAAGGGATTGATCATCTGACTTGAATTTAGTGTAAACAACCTTGACTGGCTAGGTCTATTGAACTAGGCAGTGGAGCATAGGTTCCAAATCTTTAGCTCAGCGTGAATAGGTGGGTGTAAAACTCTATGACCCATTTCTCCTGATTGAATGGCTTGAAAGAAACTTTAGCTACTTATCTCTGATTCTACCGTTGGACTTGCCAGAAATTTTGAATATTTTTCGCAATTACAGCGTACCTTACAATTCAACTCATTTGAGGATGTGACGTCATCAAATTTCTAAATCATAAACCAGATGAGTGACAGACTTTTGCTTGATATCATATTGTAGGCATTCATAAACTATGGTTTTCTTTGAAATTATTTCATGTTGCGTCGAACAGTTTAGAAATTACGATGGTTTTAAGTTTTTTTGTAAATATTTTTATTAAATTATTGAAAAAGAAGAAAAACACTCTAATCCTGAAAATATTGAAGATTTCGGAAAAGTCTAACGGTAGAATTATAGCGAAATAGCAAAAGTTTCTTTGAAGTCTTTCAGTTCAAAGAAATAGGTCACTGAATTTTACACCAGCATTTTTAAAGATTTGGAACCTATGCTATGATGTGGAATTTGTTGTTTGTTAGTACAAACTTGATAACACAATCTAATTTTTGCTTTATTTCAGAGCAATGAAGACTGCAGCTATCACTGACCTCACTCTTCATAACATTTTCGACTGGCTTTTGCACCAGTGTGGAAGACCACAAACACAATGTCGTCATAAATGCATGCAATTATTGTTCTCTCTGCTGCCTACAACACCAGGTATGTAATTTGCTGAAATTCCGGCATATAGTTATGTTCTCGGGTGTAGCAGAAAACATTGGAGGAGGACCTTTTTCTAACTTTGACACTTTGTTCTTTTGATTGAAGTTACACGAACTTTCAGTTCGGTTCTCAATGATTGTGATCAAAAGTAAACTTCAAAAATTCCGTTTGTAATACCGGGTGAAGTTAAAACGTTTGGCGGGCTGTGGATTAAAAGGCATGTGTCCGATATTCAAAACTAAAATGTTGATCTATCAATCAAAGGCCAACTTAGAATGAAAACAGTTCAAACGTTTGGCAGGCTGTGAAATAAAGAGTATGCGGCCGATATTCAAATCCAAAACGTTAATCTATCAGTCAAAGGATAACTTCGATGTGAAAACAGTTAAAACGTTTGGTGGGCTGTGGAATAAAGAGTATGTGGCTGAGATTCAAAACTGAAATCTTAATCTATCAATCAAAGGCCAACTTAGATGTGAAAATTTTGTTTGGTAAAATCACTCATCTTTAAAACCCAGAAATTGGAAAAATGCCTGTAAGGGGCATGTATGGGAATGAGGATTCCACGTTCCATTGTGGGCCATGATTTACTTACTATTGAAATTAACATTCTATTTCTGAAGCAGACAATTGTATTGAATTCATATTTCAATCCCAAGTAAATTATGGACCAGAATTGAACGTGGAATTCTTTGTTCCCATACCCCCTTGCCAGCATTTTTCTAATTATTGAGTCTAAAAGATGAGTGCTATTACCAAACAACATTTTCACATCTAAGTTAGCCTTTGACTGATTGGTTAACATTTTAGTTTTGAATATTGGCCACGTACTTTTTATAACACAGCCCGCCAAACTTTTCAACCTTTTTGACTCGCCTGGTATTTCTATAGTCTGTCTCAATTTAGATGTCACCTGCAAATGCCCGCAAATCACAACAATAGAAGTGTTTTGCAAAGGAATTTTGCGTTGTCAAAAATCTCAGGTGACATCGAATTTGAGACGGACTTTAATGATAGATCATGTCTTTAAATGAAGTAATTGGAGTTTCGTTCAATCCTCAGTGATGATAGTTTATGTGAGGCTCAAAAATTACGTTGGTAATTCTCGAAACTGGTGGCGGGGAATTTTCCTGACAGGTCGTAATTCGTAAATCAAGAAGGTGGATTTGGGAATAGTTGAATAATGAAATCTCAAAAATTGGATGAAGCCCTCTACCTTATGAAGACCTCTACGTTTTATTTTAGGTGTTGCCAGTGCTAGAGTATGGTTTGTAAACACTCTGAATTCTGACGGAGCCAAGTTTTTTATAGACAGGTGATATTTCTTTTTCTGGTTATTGTTTTCGTCTGCAATGTTTTCCTGTTAATGCACCAATTAAAAGGGTCACGGCTTAAAAGTCCATCGCTGCATTGTCTTAGAATGCAAATCTGTCTCTGGTACAATACAGCCCTAATACCTCGATACAGAAACAAACATGGATATATAAATAGATATTTTCTAGTGTGCTAAAAAATTTAAATTTTTTGTCTATTACTCGTTCGTTTTTCATCCACACTTTTAGTATCCATTTTATTGTTTCTTTATTGCCAATATTCATATGAATAGATATTTTCCTGACAATGACGAAACGCCTAGAGAATTAAAGAAAAGAATAGAAGATTAAGAGAATTCCAATCGTCTTTTTTATTTTGTACATCTTCTATAAATATATAATAGATTTAATTGAATTATTTTCTATAAAAGCCGATGTAGAAAAAATTCTTCAGTTGCTCTGATGATGGCCTGGATGGCCGAAACTAGTTANATTCCAATCGTCTTTTTTATTTTGTACATCTTCTATAAATATATAATAGATTTAATTGAATTATTTTCTATAAAAGCCGATGTAGAAAAAATTCTTCAGTTGCTCTGATGATGGCCTGGATGGCCGAAACTAGTTAGCAGATAACTGAATAGAAAATGAATAGCGCAAAAGATCAAGTTGATGCCTGCTCTCTGAAGATGTTGTCTCTCTTCTTTCTCATCGTTCACTATATTCTATAAATATATAGATATAAGCAAAAGGAAAACCAGATATGCAGATGTTGGCCTTGGTAAGGCTCCTATAGTGGGATTTATTCCAGAAAGTAAGAGCCAAGAAATGCTCCCGCTTTGTCGGCAGATCTTTATTAATTGGTTGCTTCTCGATATAAAATCATATATTCGGCATGAAAATAAACTTTTGAAAAACACAGGCTGTACCAGTGTTAATCGTACTTGATTAACGTCCTTCCTTTAATTTTAGATTCGAAGGAGGCGGATCAGGCAACATTGAAAACAGAGTGTCTTCTCCAATTGCCGGGAAAGAATCCTTTTTCCATGTCAAATCATTAGTTCATTGGTACGACAAATATCTGGCTTCGCTTGATTGCTATACATGGGTAGCGAGTGCTCAGCTAGCCAACCCAGTCTCATTTTTATTTGGTAAGCTATTTTATTTTGTACGACCACCTTTTAACCGTTGAACCCATTGCAAACATTCTTTTTACGGGAGGTATATTGGGATAAAAGCCTTCGTTGGAAAGTGTTTGATTTGTAAAAGTTAAAGCTAATCAAAATTGCTTTTACCTCGTGGAAACATGGTATTCAGTAGTGTATATCATTGACCACAAGGCTTTTCCAGAGATTAAATGGTCAATGCATGTAACATTTCTTCGCTGCCTCCTTGTTGAAAGTATTTTCCTGCTGTTTGTGAAAAAGATTTCTGTTTGATTTGTCTCTTGAAAATCTGAAGAAATTGATAAGTTGCTGATCAAGAAAATTATTGAAGAGAGTGCAAAGTTTTAGCTTATTTTAAAATTAATTGAGTTATTTATTTTATATTTTACTGAGGCAAAATTGGCTTTCGATTAATTTAAGAAAATACTAGTTTATTTTTATCAATCTCAACGATTCCGTTTGCTAGAATCTATTCTTCTAGAATAATGTTGTTTCCCTGACAGCATTTTCGAGTAGGGGGACTGGACTCCTGGGAAGAGGTTTTTAAATATCGATACCTTGATTAAAGTGCCTTTACATAACGAATGCATCTTGCTCCTACGCAATATCGACGAACAGGAACCAGGCTGAATAACATTTAGCATTATGTTTCCTTGTAGATTCGAATAGTTCTGTGCTGAAGACAGTGGAATACTTTTTGAATGATCTGGCCCTTGAAAGCCTTGAAAGTGTGATGATCAAATGTTTACGAACTGGAATGAAAGCTGAGTCGAATCATGTCTTGACACCAATGGAAAAAGAACTGTATGACAAGTAAGAATTTTATTTTATCCTTGATTTCTCCGAGGTAGATCTGCTGGAAGATCAATGTATGTTTGGCTCAGTGGTAGCACGCTTGACTCAGTGGTAGCACGCTTGATTACCAATCTGAAGGTTGGTGGTTCGAGTCCCCGCCCTGCCGAACCTGCTACAAAGTGTGAGGAGAGTCGCCAACTCTCTGTAATTCCTGGCTAAAGGAATCACGAGGTGTGGTCACATCGAGAGGAAGGACCAGAGCGCTGCTTTGATAAGCTCAGCTTCTCAGCGTCCTAAAAATACCTTCGGATGCTAGGTAGAAATGTATACAAAAAAAGTCATGTTTGCATATCTGTGCCTACTTACAATAGACGATTGCGCTAAAGATGGTGGCGAGGAATTTTTTACCAAGATGCACTGCGTTCTAATTAAGATTCTTTAACGATTCTATAGGAATTCGATTGAAGAACGCTTTGCATCTTGGGAAAAATTCCTCGCGGCCATCTTTAGCACAATCGTCTGTTAGCGACTTTCCCCTCTGGAACAAACTTTTTTAAGAATGCAGAGATTTGCGAAACTTTTGCTTGCTTTATCTTCTCATGTGAAAAACTATTCCATTCGCTAAACCTCAACTTATCATAAAGTGCCTAAATCCCAAATATACGAGCTTTCAGTGTCTTTCAGACAGCGATTTAAGTCACCGTGACACAAACTTTCAAAGCTATGCTTGACTCCAACTTTAAAATGAACGTACATTTTGCGGTGCTAAACGAAACAGTAGATTTTACCGGATTTTTTATCTCGTTCAAGTTAAAGTAAACTGCTGGTGTAGTAATGCGTTCAATGATTTCATCTCATCCTTCAGGTCAAAATGCACCGCTGTTGTTCGTACCCTAGATTTCTTGACCTCGACTTTGATGACAAACATGTGGAAGTCTGACAAGGTAAAAACGCTCAATTTGTTCTTGACCAGCGTATCTTTTATAGAGCAGCTTCTCTAGTAGTGTTACAAAAATTGTTCCCTTTTTCAGCTGATGGACGTGGTCGCACAATTCTTTGCCCCATCCATTTCTCTATGCTTGTTAGTACTTCCTCTTGGCCTTCCATTCTCCTTTCCTCCTCTAAAATCCCCCTCTTCTCCTTCGCCCACCATTTTGCCTCCATTTGCTTGAATAATTTTGCCGAATCAATTCATATTTCTATTGCCAGTTGTTGTTCTTGGTTGTTTCTTCCAGCCCTCATCACAATGTTTATTTCTTGCAGCTTAAAGATTTCAATTGAACATCTGTTTCTTTAACAGTGATAATTTTACCAATGTCATATGCAATCAGTCTGATTTTATTTCTGCAGCATGAAAACGAAACAACAAAGATCTTTTCTAAATATCTTCATAAAATCGTCTGCAAGTGCATCATTCATCCAGAGTCAGTCGGATTTAATATCGCTGATGTGGAAGTTCTGCAGAAGCTGCCTGAACAGGTAGTATACTTGTAAACATTTGTTTATTTCAAGATGATCTATCTATCTATCTATCTGATACGCATTTCGTTTAAGTTAACATAGCGCGGTTAACTATGGACTGCAATAACGGCCTATTATTTGCTAGATATTCATCAGTCACTACAAAGATCGTTCCATCTTCTTTTTGCAACCATCACCCTTGCTGTCTCAAGATCTTTTTCAATCATTTTTATCCATGTTAACTTTTGTCCACCCCTTGGTTTCTTTACATATCTCTGAGCTTCTCTTAATGCAGTTTGCTGCAGGTGTAAAGAGGTGTCCATACCAACTTAATCTTCTTCCCTTTATTGTTTTGCTCCATTCATCAAATTTCAAGATGATACCGATACTGTAAAGTCAGTTGATACGAAACTCTACAAAGCCTATTGGAAGTAATCTAACAAAAAGAACTGTTTAAAGTATCTAATTTGTAAAGCATTTTCTCGGATTCGAAACCTGCCTTGCATATATTTTAGGAACGAATAAACAGAAGGAGGACTAGATTCTGGGGTTTTTTTATTTGGAAGGAAACGCTAACGATCATCATTGAGGAATATTCATTTCTTTTTCTGTTTGGTATATCAGACCACCTTTACACTGTACCGGGATCTGCCTTAGCATAGGGCTCAAATCTTTCAAATTTTAAAAAGGTGGGTTTAAAATTCTATGACATTTTCTTTGAATTAAATGGCACTTTTTGATATCTATTTTTGATATTTTGATATTTTTGATATGAATTTTTTGATATCTTGATTTTTTCAAAATGGCGGCTATTTAATTATTTTTGAAAAAATTGATGAAAGATTTTGAAAAATTCGAATCATCGTAAATCCGAAATGAATAGAGGAAAAATGATATAACCTTCAAGTAAACCATAGTTTATGAAGGTCTACAATATGGTGGCAAGCAGAAATCTGTAGCTTTTCTGGTTTTGGATTTAGAAATTTGATGACGTCACAGCCTCAAATTTAATAAATACCGCCATATCGAAACTAATCAAGATATCAATAAATTTCCAAGGCAGATTTACAGCAAAAACCCTAAATTCCTTTCAAGCCATTTAATTCAAGGAAAATTGTGATAGAATTTTATACCGACCTTGTCAAAGATTTGAGCCCTATGTTATCTGCCTCCTGTTTACACTGCTCCTGCTCATCTGTAACATTTTCGTTCCTTCCATCTACAGAAAAATCTTGCTCTGCAGCAGTGTGAACGCTCTTGAAACCTATCAACTTTGAAACAGATCAAACATATGCCGGTGCAATTTAAACATGATCTTAATATATATCTACATTACATTTTTCATCAATATTTGATCATCTTGTTTCTTTTCTAAGATGAACTCCTTATGTCTTGCCATGAAAAGAGGCCTAGTTACACATCATTTTGATGCATTCATTGGCACAGTGAAATCGATGCTTGCAAAAGAAAGGTATTGTACCATTGTAATACTATTTATTGCAAGATCCGTTCATTTGTATATGTTAGACAGTCCCTGCTTGGTTTCTGGCTATGTGAAACAAAGTAGGAATTTTAATGTAAAGCTGTATGCCCTATGCAGTTAAAATTCTCCAGGAGTTTATCTCCTTGCTTTGCAACTTTTTAATCATCAGACGTGCCACAATAACAATTGCATACACTTTGTCCAATTGAAAAAAGGGTAAGGGGAGGGGGGGGGCACAAAGCGTGCCCGAAGAACTAACAGATTTTCACCATTTCAAACCGTTAATATTTCAAATGTAAGGATTTACTGAGTTGTTCTCTTATCTCTCAGGTTTTCTATGATGTCTTTGTTGTCGTTTTGTAGATACGACCTCATGGGCCATCTACCAATCGACCTGGCCGGTAGTGCATTGAAAGGCAGTGAATTATTTGAAGAAATGGAACAACTCACAGCAGGATATCAACTACTGAACACGGCCGGCTTGCTCAAACATGCCTTGAAACCTCAAGTTAGTTTTACTTACCTATAAGAAATATATTGGATACAGAAATTATTTCTTGAAGATTCTTTCTGAAATTGGGCTCGAAAAGATTGCCATGTAGAATTCGAAAAGGAAGAGAATAGGTTTATGCTGTGTAGCCAATTTCACATTAGCCATGGCGAAAACCCGTAACCTAGCTCACTGTGATTGTTTCATTGTAGAACCAAGATTTTTTGTGAAGTTGAATTCAACTGTGTTGTCAAAGCTAAAAGGGTACAAGGAAATTTGCAAAAAACATTTTGATCTCTCGGCTGTAAATCGGAATTTGATTTTTTATCAGTCTAAAGTCTGAAAATAACAAGTATATACAAGATACTGTGGCATTTGTAGAGAGGAAAGACGCGTGGTCACCGGGTCCTCACTACAAATGCCACTCTAAATGAATTTGATTACCCAGCTCGCTTGGTACAACGAATTTTCAAAAGTCTTAACTTTTTATGCCGCACCCTGTATAGTTCATTATATTTACACTACTGTTTTAAAGGACAAGTCCGGAGTTTGTACGATTAATGCTAGAAAACAAACTCACCAACTGCTATCGCGAAATATCAACTTCATTGAAAATTTTGATGTTCGTAACAGCTGTAAATTCGTTAAACTTGGGCCAAATCTCGTCGCTGTGTCGCCATTTTCTTGCATGAGCACACGATAAAGAGGCTGGCAACGGTTAAGAAAACAATGAGAAAACAATAGGACAGCCTCGTTTTCGTTGAAAGCGACGTCAGAAGACACATACTATTTGCGATTTCATGGCATCATTATGCTCAGGTCGCTTATTTGAATACGCTATTTCGCAGGGAAAAGACGACAAATGGTGGGAAAAAGTACAACACACCATTCATAACGGTATAATCTTGTATTTTATCATCAATCATACCAACCCCGGACTTGTCCTTTAAACTTAAGATATTATGCTTTGGTGAAGGTGAAGGTGAAGTTGCGGTTTTTAGCGCCAAGTGCTGGGATCACAGAAATAGCTGAGCGCTAATCGAGTCTGCGACCCCTTGTCATGACGATCAAATGATGGGGCTCTACCGGGTATCGAACCCTGTCCGCCTGACTATTCTGGCTGCAAAGTCAGAGGATTATACCACTGCGCCACAACTATGCTTTCCTGATTAACGATTTTGAATTCTTGATTGTCTATTTTTTTTATACATAGGAATTAAAGTCATTACGCTCAGAACTTCTCACCAATGTGCTTAATGGTCTTCTGCCTCTATCTGGAAGTGACGAGACATCGGTGAATCCATTACAAAAGAGGCTGGCTGAATCAATGTTGCAACTAGCTTTGCAACTGGAAACAGAGGTATCTAAGTTTAAATCCTACCTTCATACAGATATAAAAATGGAAGCAGTCCTTGCCGTTTCAAACCGTCCTCAGAACTTAAGGCACATTTTTCTTGTTTACAAAGAGACTTGCCTGCTGACTTTAATAATAATTCAGGTTTCAAATACCGGCCCCTTGAAAAGCAGTCTTTCTTGACCGACAGGGTAGAATTTAAGATGAAAATGAGGAGTCCTTTAGAAGTCAAATGAAAGCGTTTAAGGGAAAATGCTGGAGCAAGCGCTTTTACTGCACAAACATAGGGAGCTTTTATTTATGTTACCCGGTTCGTAATGTGTTTAATTTTCGTATTTCTTTGTAGCAAGAATCGTTGGTTGAAATTCTCCTCGACTCAAAACCGGTGCAAGATCGTCAAGGTACTTCATATTTGCATTGCATATCATTCAAAGAATATCATTTGGCTTCAAAATCAAGGAATACATATTTTATCCATATTGATATGTCCTTCAGACCAAACTATTTTGCGCCTCTATTTGCATTTCTTAACTTTTAATTCTGACTGGTATCTGACTGGTAATTCTGACTGGTTGGAAGTCGCTTTATGTTTCAATTTCCCCTTAAAGGCTTTGATTCTTTTCAAGTTTGTTGTTTATTATATCATCCAATTATTTGAAATTATCTTTCCATTTTAGGCACCGAGACTCTCTCACCAAGAGGAGCAGTCTTCTACCAACTCTTCAGTTCTGTAATCAATGAATTCATTATACATGGACACACATCGATCATTTCACTTCTGATAGATCGAGGCTCTTCCCTTCCTTCGATCCTCGCTCTCATCCTGCAAGGCACCTTGGGGCATATTAGCAAACAGAAAACAAGCAAGACCGACCCAAAGTCCACAATGTAAGGCGATCTACAATTTATGTATCTACGCAAAATCGTAGTTTTACCCCTGTTTGGAGTGAAATTGTTTTAATTTGTGGTAGTTCAAAGCAAAGAGAATGTCTCACAAAAGGGATTTCTCAGAAAACAACTTTGCTCCATAGAATACGCTGAAGTTTGTTTGTTCGCAATAAAAATATGTCTGGTGAGTGTGTTTGCATTAAAATTAAACGATAGTCTAACCTATAAATGATTAAGGTGCCGTAAAGTAGCATAAATATAAGAAACACAACATAGGGCTCAAATCTTTGAAAAGGTTGGTTTTAAAATTCTATTACAATTTTTTTTTAAATAAATGGCTTGGAAGGAACTTAGGATTTTTTGCTGTGCCGTGGAAATTTATTGATATCTCGATTAGTTTCAAAATGGCGCAATTTATTAACTTTGAGGCTATGCCGTCAAAATCCTAAACCAGAAAAGCTACAGATTTCTGCTTGCCACCTAATTGTAGACCTTCATGGACTATGGTTTCCTCGAAGGCTATATCATTTTTCCTTTGTTGGTTTAGGATTTACGATAATTTTAAGTTTTTCAAAATTTTCCATTAATTTTTTCAATAGTGATTAAATTGCCGCCATCTTGAAAAAAACCAAGATACCGAAAATTTTCCACTGCAGATTTACAGCAAATACCATAAGTTCCTTTCAAGCCATTCAATTCAAAAAAAATGTCATAGAATTTTATACCCATCTTTTTAAAGACTTGAAAAATTTGAGCCCTATGCTAAAAAACACGACGTTTGGAGCATGTGCTCGTTATCCAGTCAAACAATATTTTACGCTTTTTTATGGTACCTGAATCATTTATTCATTGCATTCTCGTTTGGTTTGTTTGCAAGTCTAATATTTAAGGCCAAAAATATTTTTCTGTGAGCAGTTTGCTTTCAGCTACTCATTAGATTCTTTCAAACTTAAGTTCATTTTATGGCGAAATTATCCAAACATTTCTGACAACTTCTTTGATACAAATTTTTAGTTGTTCATAACCAGTCGCATCATTCTTAAAATTAGAAGCAATTTTCTGAAAGCGTTATGTCTCCGAACCCTTCGAAATAGACATAAAAGCTTTGATCAAATTGTCTGAGAAGTTGAATCTTGAAAATAGAAGCTAGGGGAAAAAGTTCTTAACCCTTTTCGTGCTACATTATTTATAGTAGACTATTTTCATTATTTTTTAGCGACGGCACTGCAATTGTAAAACAGATTCTCGCAAAATGGAATATGATCAGCCATTGGTGGAAGTCAACTGCCAAAATGGAAATGAAAATTGCAGCATTGAATGTTCTCAAAGGATTGTTGAACATTGATCCAAAGGTAACTTAAATCCCTTGCCAAAACAGCAAACCATGTTTGCCAAACATTTCAAATCTACTTGCTAGATTGACAAGATGTTTGTACTGTTGGGCACGTCGTAAAAATTGCTTGACAACCATTTTTTGCTTGTGACAACAACATTACACAACAAACTCTAGCGGGTGGCCAACAATGTTTGGCAAACAATGCTTGCGCGTTTGGCACCGTTTGGCCATGGCTTAAAAGTCACGCGCTACTTCAAAATTCGTCTACTTCTGTGAAGCAAGTCTGGCACATTTTTTTGCTCAATGGTGATGATTTAAGTCATGTTGTTTTTCGTTCAATACGCTGTTCACTTTGAAAAGTCTTTGGGCAGAATGCGGCATTAAGGCAGAGAAATATTTGCGGGCTCTTGCAGACTCAGATAGAAATATTTAACACATTCTTTTGTTATTCAACTTTTTTTCAGCAGTAAGTCGCAAACAAAATATGCCGAAGAACATCTGAACGTTTTTGGAAAAGGCCTACAGGGAGACCTGAAAATTTTAAGTGCCTGAAAAATATCCGTGCAGTGTCTCTTTGGTCCTGAAGGCAAAGCACTGAGTAAAAGATTGGCTCCCCTTCCAAGAGAAACTAAAATCCGCAGATGGGATATATTGGTCTAAATCAGATGGAAGTGGGATTGTGAAAATAAATCCAATCATTTGCCAACTTCATTGCCCCGATATTTTCAAAGCAAGCCTTGTATAGCTATTCCTGTTCTTCATTTGTAGGCTGCGCTTGCATCTCCAGGTTCAAATGCTGCTCCAACTCTTGCAACATTCTTACAGCTCCTTGCAGACACCAGTACTGGTCTTGCCTTCAAGGTAAATTTATATTGTTTCTTTTTTTTAAATGTGGAATGAATTTTTAGAATTTTCCCTGGCTGAGATCGGTTACTCCGTACAGATTTTACAAGGGATTTTCTAAAAAAGGTTCCTTCGAGAAACTTTATAAAACGTGTTAAAATTGTGAGCAATTTTCCCTAATATTTACCTTACAGCAATGACTTGAGCACGCTTTAGCACTTGGGGGAATGAAAAAGTCTTCCTCCTAGTATGACCAACTTATTCAGGGGGATTCCATTCTCCCAAGAGGACAAAATACATGAATGCATAAAAGTGTCATAATTGCCAGAAAGGAAAACAAAGCGAAATTTTGCTTGTTGTTTCATTGCTTTTTTGCAGGTTTTCTAAAGGGGCTTTCTGCAGAAAATCTCCCATATCAACGGGAAGGAATGGCCGATTAAAGTCGGGTAAATTACTGAATTTAATTGGACATATCAGGAATAAAGCAAACAAATTTTCAATATTATTGCTTTGATATTCAGGGAGCAGCATTTTTTCAAACGCCGGGCCTTTTTATTGACTCACCCGGTATAATGGTACCTGTTTACACATTTTACTCTTTGAGTATGTCAGGGCAATCGTGTTAACTACTATTGTTTCTAATTATGACTAATTTGTTACAATTACAATTCATTTTCAGGGGCCGATGTTTGAGCTTCTTCCAACTCTGTTGCACGGTCTTGATGACAAACAAAGAGTTCCTCTCAGGTAAAATGTGACACAGTAAATCCCCGCATACCAGAACCTACTTTTTTGAGAGCCAGGCTGAATAGGTTCTTATTTGAAAGGTACCAAGACTAATTTCAAGGTATAAAGGTTCTTATTTAAAGAGTGCCCTACCTAGGCTGTTTTAGAATCTTCACCAATGATGTTCAGTCCTGTTATTTATTTTGGCAAAGTTGTTATGTACCCAACTACCAATTCTAAGCTTACAAGCACCAGGGTAGAGGAGATTCAAACTTTAACAGCCAACTGGGACAAAAATGAACTTAATAACGACATCCAAAATCAACTTTACTACCCCTGCAATAAGAACCTATTTTCGTCAAACTGAAGCAGGTTCTTAATTGCAAGGTGCATAATTTAGGAAAACAGCCTCTAAGTTCGTATTTTTGTAGGTTCTTATATGCAGGGATTTTCTGTATGTTTAATGCGGCTTTTCGTGATTCCCCTTTGAAGGATCGATGTTCTTTCCATTTGTATTATGATTCAAGATTCAGAACACCATGCATGAGTAGATTTGTTCAGCAACTCGACTGCATTAGAATCCGGTCTATAAGAATCGACGTACTCTTGTTACTCGCAAGCCAATTTTTTTCTTCTGTGAACTTTGTTATTGGACACAGAATAAGGAGAAAGCCAATTTGCTAGCAAGCTGAAAATGGGCTAATCATTGAAGTCTCCTTACCAGTAAAATCTAGAACTATCTTTATGCAGTTGTATTTTTACTTTTTCAGGCATTAAGTGTGAATAAATTTTGTTCCTTTCACAGAAAATCTTTGGAAAGGTTCGTTGCAGTGGTATTCCCGCTCTGCTCAAAAGATTTAATCAAGGGAACTTCGAAATACAGTGAGTTTATGGATTGCTTGCAAAAGGTATGTTGATAGAAAACACTGTTGAGATTCTATGGCTATGAATACTTAAAGAACGCCAGTCAACCAGCATCCTTTGCGCGCGTCGCATTTAGCCTTTCGACTGCGGCAGCCATTTTCATATGACATCGCGTACATGGCAGTTCTAAGCAAAGCGCGACCGCAAAGGATGCCGGTT
>REGL01000014.1:255206-269171 GCA_004194395.1 Aurelia aurita complex sp. Pacific | reverse complement strand
TGAAAAAGGAAATAACTAAGGAAATTAATACGTAAATACATAAGCTAAAATATCAGAACTATGTGGACATAAATGGACAAATCTACAGGATATTATTAAATTTACAAGCATTGCATTTACAGGTAGGGCCATTCCATTGTTTTATCATACTCTTGAAACTGTTAAGATTTTCAGATGATTTTAGTTCATTTGGCAAACAGTTCCAGATCTGAGGTCCCATAGCTTTAAGGCTCTTGGAACCGAAAGTTACCTGATTTGGTCGAAAATGATTTAAATTGTTGGGATTCCGAGATGGATGCTTTGAACTTCTTGAACTAAAAATGTTATGCATAAAAGATGGATTCAAGTTGTTTATTGTCTTAAAGATTTCGACACAGAGGGTTCTTTGCCGAGCAACTTGCATTGTGCATCTTTTTGACCTAATAAGAAGATCATTATAGGAGCTTTTGTGATCATTGTACAGAAATCTTAACGCACGTTCCTGTATTCTTTCAATTTTCTGAACTGATTTTGAAGATGAAAAATGCCAAACTAAAGGACAGTAGTTAAAATTCGAGTAAACGAAACTCTGAACCAAAACGAGCAACTTGCATTTCAATTAACTAATAGCAAAACTCATAGCTACTGCCATGTCACTTGTTTTCTTCAAGGCTATCGCAGATACATGGCATTTACCTTTTTTGTCAAATAGACCACCCATTTAAGCTGCTTTGATCCATTATTCGTTTTCTCTCAAAGATGTTCAAGTCACCTTCCCAAACTTCTGGAAATTATGTTTCCAAAATTGAACTTTTTATTTGATTTCAGATTGCTTCGCAAGGAAGTCTCTCCTCACAGTCCACATCCAGCCAGAGCGCCCTGTTGTTTGCCTCGCAGAGGTCGAGTCGCAGATCTGATTTCAACAAAGGCACTTTGGGACAGTCTGCCTCTGCAAAACTCGGAATGGACACTGTTGACGCAGGAGGTGCAAAACCTGAGAGCAAAACCGAGATCTTGAGATTAAAAAGGAGAATAATGAAAAGTCAAGAGAAAACAAATATTTATTTTGCAATGAAAGAAAGACGTGCACAGCAATTCAGACAGACAGTAGCTCAAAGACAGAAAGCAGCGAGAGACCACAAGGTCGTCATGTATCGAAAATATAGAGCAGGAGAATTGCCTGATATTCAAATAAAACATTCTGAGTTGATCGTGCCATTGCAGGCTGTTGCGCAGCATGATAATATACTTGCAAGACAGTTGTTTCAGGTAGGAATATTTTTCCGTTAGTGTATAGAGCAGGGCATGAAAACCCACCCGACCATACCACCGGGCGGTCACAGGAAATTTTCTGTTCATAATTTCCTGCAGGAAATTTTTCAAAATACATCCTGTTCATTCATTCTCTGATACTCATTTGTTGGTAAAAAGATGAAAAGGGTAATCTATGAATTCAAGCAAAATTAACTGATGTTGATTGCGTCTCATTTACCAGTTATAGTTGTAGTGTAACAACAAATATGAGATCAGCAAAGAAATTAACTGAACCCAATCATGTCTGCGTTTGGGTTGGACATGGGGATTTTAAAAACAATCATTTGGAACCTTTGAAACTTGACTTCTTTTCAAGAAAGCTGGACATTCTAGTTCTTCTATGCTTGCAGGAAATTTAAGTATGATTTCTATCCGGTCGCAGGAAGGAAAATATTTTTTTTCATGCCCTGGATAAAGCTGTTTTTATTTCTTGCCTTTTTAAGGGATAGAAGCCATTTGTCAAAAAATATCCAACCAGAATATACTCTGTAACACATGAGAACGAAGCTACCTGTATAATAAATCGTTGAAATTGGTAGATCACTACCAATTTCAACCTTTTTTGGGGAATTCATTTAATTGTGCGTCTAGCCTAATATAAGGGGTCAGTCTTTTATAACCCTGGGTATTGGGGCTGAAATAGCTGTGTTCTCCTATCTTTACCTCATTCACAAAAACAGAAACTTCTTTGATGTGGTTATGTAAAAATAGTTTGATAGATGGCCAGTGGTGGGCAATGAAAGCTTTTCTAAAAAGGTATGAATCTTTTTAGGAAAAATTGGCAGGGGTGTGAGAACTTTTAACCAGGTTAAAACATTTTAACCTTCCTTGGTGTATCCAGAGTTATGAATGACTGAACCCTAATTCCAACATTTTTTGTCTATAAAATTGAAAATAACGAAGAGGATCCTTGTTTGAATGAAACAAGAAGCTTGTATAAAGGATATGTTTTCTAGCTATCTAAGAACCTTTTTGCGTGAAAATCTGACAGATGCTTTTGCAGCTTTGATTTTTGAAACAGGTAGACTGTTTATGAATCACCCGGTATTTTGTGTTAGTTGTCCATTCTCTAACGAGGTAGTCGGCAAAATCCAACATCAGCCTGGGCATTCCTTGACATTTAGTGTTTGCTTCCCCCTTCACACGCAAACGCCATTGCCTTTCGAATACTGCTGAAACTTTGCAGTGGCTCCTGCTGAAGGTTTTTTTGTTATCATTCTAGGAGCTATTTGATGCAGTCATGAATGAAATGCCTGATAAAGTAGCTGAGGATGTCATGGACAAAGTATTAACCGATATACAACAAGCTATAAACACAATGGTTAACTCCTCCGTTGCGTTTCATCCTCCGTTTATCTATGCATTAGAAGATGCTTGTGTGCGGCACAAAAAGCTGAAACTTGATGCCACCGCAGCAGCTACTGCTAGCACTGCAAGTGCGCAGCAGCCAGTAGGGATCGCAGATGACCTCTTCGTTAACGAGCTTTTAACGTTGAATCTTGGTCTCTGATTTTCTAGAGCCCCTTCCGTGCACGTTGTTTGACTACTTCACCGCTGTACCTGACTTAACCGATTCGAAATATTCAGTTAGCTGTCAATACTAAAACATGTGTCATAGAAGTCGAGTGTCTAATGTTTTGTCCTCTTATGCTCCGATCGTGAACTTCGACTCCGATCCTTACTAATACGGGTTCGTAACTTCGACATATTGGTCCATGTATTATAAAGAATGATAAAATACGACAAAGAAAGTCTAAGGTTTATATCATTGATCTTGTTGGGGGGACGAGATACGATTTGTCCGAGGAAGCTTATGTGTCCCCCCCGTGCAGTAGGTTAATGCTCATGCGCCCCGCAGAGTTACAACCCAAAACGCTACTGTGCATGACCTTTTACCTACTGCACGGGGGGACACATGTTTCCTCGGACAAACCGTACTCGTCTCCCCAACAAGATCTAGAGAGATCTATGAGGAAAGTAAGAACGTGAATTCCCACCCACTCTTGAGGGCGTTGTGGCGCAGTTGTGCAATCCTTTGACTTTGCATCCAGAACTGTCTGGCCGAGAGGGTTCGATCCCAGGCAGAGCCCAACCATTTGAGCGTCATGACAAGGGGTCGCAGTCTTGATTAGGTCTCCTCTACTTCTGCGATCCCAGCGCTTGGCACTAAAAGCAACAACTTCACCTTCACCTTCATAGCGTACATATAGTGTTTTTCATCTGTCTTAGGCCCTATCAGTTGAAGATTGGAACGGCAACGAACCTACTCGCGAGGAAGAGGAATTCTGGGATACTGCAAGATTGGAGGTATGTGTGATAGGTATCACTTTAGTCGTTGAAAGGACATTCGATATTTGAATAATTTGAGGAAAAATTCTTTGCCAAAATGATTAGACATTGGTTAATGTGATATTTTCTACAAAGCTTCTCTTTGAAGTCTTCCTAAGAGGGTACGTAGGCTACAAGTTTGGTTGCAAATAGATTTTTGTTGGTCATTTTGTCTCCAATTACATTGATAAACCGCTTCTCGTGTACGCCAGAACGTGAAAATCAGGCTACGTTTCACACTTGATGCCTGTTTCATTTGCCTGCCTGCCTACATTGATGCCTGTGCCTATTTTTGTACAAAATAAAACTCTGTTCAAAGCTCGATTATTTATGCTGTTTTTTGTTTGTAAGTAATTTCGTGGTATCACGATGATTAATCGTTCCTTACCTTTTTTAATTAAATTGTATTTATCATTGCGCCTCTTATCACTCTGTTCAACCTTACATCCTAAAATAATTGTAGCAGACCGTAAAATTCTCCAATTTATCTTTTCTTGAATAATTTGTTTCTCTTTTTTCGAATAATGTTGATCATAATTCATGAATGTCAAATTATTTTGCAGTGTTACAATAATCTTGGTCAGTGGTCTCGTCTGAAGAATCTTACACTCCAAAGCATCGACGAAGAAAGTCCTGATATTGGCAAAATCTGGGACGATGTTTATTTACAGGTATTTGTGCATGTTAGTTCAAATTTTCAATGCCACAAGTTGATGCAGCATTGGAGCTTTCCGTCTTCAGCCGAAGCTTTTGCAATTTCTTTGCTTAAGCATATTTTGAAACCTAATAAGGTCAACCTGAATGCATGCCAGTTACATTTCTAGTTTTTGTGTTGAGATCCCTATGTCTTAGCACTTGCTATTAAGTGCAGTTATGGCTCGGTGGCAGTGCGCAGGCCAGTCAAACAGAATGCTGATGGTTCAAGTCCCTCCCTGTCAAACCTGCTATGTAAAGCGAGAAAAATCGCCAATTTCCTCTAATTCTGGACTGAAGGAATCATGACGTATTGTCACATCGAAGAGGGGGGGGGGCAGACACTTTTATGATAACCTTAGCTTTTCAGCGTTCTTAAACCTTTAGATACTGGGTACAAACAAAGCAAGGCAAACCCAAAGGAAAGCAGGTGCACCGTTTTTTAGTGCTCTTTGTTTTCCAAATGCATCTTGTTTTCCTAGGAACAATTCCTGCCTTACTACATGAGAAGTCATCTGAAGTTACTTTGTCAAGGAAAATGTGATGCAGCAAAAGAATTTGGAGATTTTATCGATGATGCTTTGAGGCGCGAAGAGCGAAGGGATATCCTTGAGGTAACAGACCAGTTTTTGATAGCAATAGATAATTTCGGCTTAAGGTTTGTTTTTCCCATTTCAAGTCATGTTACCACACTCTTTAGAAGTTTTATTATCATTTTATTTTTGCATTCATGCCACATATTTTCATGTTAACGAATTCAAAATACGTTTCATCAAGAGATTGATCAGTGGCCTTGAAGTAGGTGAAAACAAACATCAGCCGATTAGGTCTATTTCACTAGCTTTCTAGGCCTTTTTTTACTATTTGCCCTTGTCTGAAGCTAGAATATTACACATAGATTTGAAAATTAAACGTTTTGACTTGTTATCTTTAACAGTAATGAGCCAATGAACCAGAATGAACTGGAATATAGGAAAGTTATGTTCTCCTTCTGTTATGCTTTTTGTTAGAATTATGTTTGTTCGATCTTTCTGTTATCTCATGTCCCCTTGCATAAGCGAGATTTTACAAGCTGGCCGAAACTTGCTTTATGTATTCCAAACATTGATATCATAAACATTGTCCCTTTAAACTCTCTTTAAAACCGAGATTCCTTTCGTAGCTAAGGAGTCTTGGAAATTATTTTGCTACTTTTTATCGATAATTCTTCTCATATTCTAGTCAAAATTTTGTGATGAACTGGCATTAATGCGAATCTTGCAAGATAACTTTGGTGCTGCGATGCATTACATTAATCTTGGCATACAAAGTTTTATGGAGGTAAGAATTATATGAAAGCTCTACAAGATATTTCATTTTGAAACACTGGCCTATTCATGAAGAAATTTCATTTCCCTGCTTCCTAAACCATTGTTACCGCAAGAGAGCAATTCTTCCCTGAAAACAGTGTTATTTTTGAAACGATCGTCTTACTAGGAAGTTCAACAAAGTCACCTCTTCTCGTCACATGGAGTATTCCTTCTCATCCTTGACTTCAGATTGTCGACAAGCATCATCTTTACCTGAAGTTCCTTCAAAAATTTGAAAGGAATCTTTAGACATGATTGGATTTATCTAAATTCATTTCTCTCGCAGGAGTGGTCGAATTTGAGTTTATTGATGAGCAACAGCAGATTAAAGGCGTTAAGCAGACTTCAAAGATTATTTGAAATGAAGGAATTCACAGAAATTATTTCAAGATCAGGTATTTATGCCTAGCCCTGTCCTCAGTGTTCATTTATCTAGCTCTTCAGAGCATAGGTTCCAAATCTTTAAAAAGGCTGGTGTAAATTTGAGTGACCTATTTCTTTGAACTGAATCACTTCAAAGAAACTTTAGCTAATTCTCTATAATTCTACCGTTGGACTTTTCTGAAATATTTAATTTTTTCAGAATTAGGTTGTTCTTCTTTTTCAAGAATTCAAGAAAAATTTTCAAAACAACTTAAAACCATCGTAATTTCTAAACCGTGTGACGCAACATGAAGTAATTTCCAAGAGAACTATGGTTTATGGATGCCTACAATATGATATCAAGCAGAAGTCTGTCACTCATCTGGTTTATGATTTAGAAATTTGATGACGTCACATCTTAAAATGAGCTGAAATGGAATATACGCTGTAATTTTGAAAAATATTCAAAATTTCTCGAAAGTCCAACGGTAGAATTGCAGATAAATACCTAAAGTTTCTCTTAAGCCATTCAATCAGAAGAAATAGGTCATTTAATTTTACACCCACCTGTTTTCGCCGAGTTAAAGATTTGGAACCTATGCTGTAGTTGCCTATCATTAGTTTTTTCAATATATTCAAGACAAATGCCTATAATGCGAAACATTTTTTATTCTTCTCAGCAACTAGCAAGGGTGAATTAAGTAAAACAAAACAATCAGTTCCCCCGACAAGACAAATCTATTTTCAGTTTTGAATGTTTGATGTCACACCTGCAGAGCAGCCAAGTAGAAAGCTTTGCTCTCTCTGTGTTTATTTAATTATTCGAAATAAAATAAGATGACAACAACAACAACAACAACAACAACAACAACAACAACAACAACAATTTTGATTTGATTCAGTGCACGCTCAGAGCTGTGAAATCTATTCATAAGAAAGGTAAATCACTTTGTCTTTTCGGAGACCCGATCTTATGTTTATAAAATTCACCTCAACTACTCTCCTCACTAATCATCGCTTCTGTTGTGCAAGATGCTCAGGTTTCAACTCACATGGATTTTGCTAGCGTCAATAGAGCCTAAAAATCAAGCTCCATATGTAGTTTTGTTGTTGAAGGCTCTTCCAATTTGAGATGTTCTTTAAATTGAAAGATCGTTTCTTTTTGTTGTAATTTTGTCTGATTTTTTAAGGTGGCCTCGAGCAGAATGACATAAAAAGTCTTATCACAAACTGGTCAAAGAGACTTCCAGATGAAAAACTGCATTCCGTGTCAATTTGGGATGACATTATAGTAAATCGGTAGAGCTTTCATATTTTAAAATTTGTATGTTGTATTGACTTCTTTTGTGGCTCAAAGAAAGCTAGTTAATGGTTAGTTGCATGTTATACCGGGTGCGCCAAAATAGAGCATGCACGTTTGACAGGCCATAATAACTCGTACACTGGACCGATTTTGAAGATTCAAGACTTAATCTTTAACAAAAAGCCTGAATTAGATTCTAGGATTTTTTGTAAATTTTTCTGTTTTCAGTTTTTAGAGCAAGATGTGAGTTTCTTAAAATGTTCGTTCTCGAAAGCACTGCAAACGATCAAAAACGTCGATCCTAAATTTCTAAAGAATCGACATGAATCGTAGTGATTTGGGATCTAGAAATCGATTAATTAATCGATACGAGTAATCGGTACAATTAATCGATTTCTAGATCCCAAATCACCACGAAAAAGGTGTCTCTTTGTCCATTCATGTCGATTCTTTACAAAATTTGATCGATGTCTTTTGATCGTTTTCAGTGGTTTTCGAGAACGAAAATGTTAAGAACCTCGCTTCTAGCTCTAAAAACTGAAAACAGAAAAATTTGCAAAAAATCCAAGAATCTAATTCAGGCTGTTTTCTAAAGATTAAGTCATAAATCTTCAAAATTGATCCAGTGTACGATTTATTGTGGCCTGTCAAACGTGCATAGTTTATTTTGGCGCACCCGGTATATATATTTGGAAACTCGTCGAGGCAACAAAAGTTTTGGCAAATTATTTTGATTATCGGCGATTGTTTCTTCAAATGTTTAACTATATCATTTGAAATCAAATCAAATGATGCAATTCAAAAACGTTATATCTTTCAACTGACCAAAGGGAATCATTGATGTAAAGGATATAATGAACGAAAAATATGATTCCCAAATGAAACTGCGACCCCACCACCAAGAAGAAAGACACTCTATAGACACGGGCAGTGATTGGTAAAGTTCTTAGATCGAAATAGTTTGTTTTTATTCGATTTTAAGAATTGAAAGCTTTTCCTTCTAGATGTGTTTACATGCGAAAGATGAAGCAAAGAATCAAAGATGGACAGTGGTATATAGTTTTTGAAGTTGTACTGTGAAGGCAGTTTCGAAGAACAAAACCATTACTAACATCTTAGAAGCTTTTAATTCACAGTATGAAATGCCTGACACCAGACAATTGATGTAAAGCTAACTGACACCCCAAATTACTTACTTTAGAAAAGCATTTGAGGTGTGCAGGAAAACACAGTTGAAATCATTTTCGCCTCAGCTTGAATTTTTTTCAGCGCCTTTCCTGGCACTTGCTTTTCGCAGATATTTCATGTAGTGAACAATGTCAGGGGAAAGTTCTTGCTGTATTTTTGAGTAATGGCCGTAGGCCTAGTTCGTAACCACAAGAAGACCTTGCAAGCTACTAAAAATTACTTAAAATCTGCTTGTTAATGAATGCGAAATCAACGATTACCAACTCTATATTAACCATTTAATATCTTCTTTAAAGGGACATCTCCGAAGAATTTTGTGACCAATTAGATGTAGAAGAATCAAGAAATGTATTAATGGTTGCAGACGTTGCAAGGAAACAGGTTTGTGATTGTTTTGTTACTCCACTAAATGCTTTTCTCGTTGAGATATTTTCAGCTGCTAGATTTCCAGAATTCGCTTTCTATTTGAATTCCAAATTTCATAGGTATGATGTGGTAAGATTCGTTGTTTCTTGCTTTTCAGGGAAATTTCTCCGTTGCAACACAATATTTACGAGATTCCTTTGACTCTACTATGCGGGTAAGTGCTGCGGAGACATATGATGCTATTTTCCTTTTCTTAGCATTTGTGGCCTGTTGTAATAGCTGGCTTTCGTAGGTGAAAGAGCAGTAAATTTGGTTTAAAGAAAAGAATGTTATAGATCGAAGAAAATTTTCGGAAAACATTACTCTTTCTTGCACTTTCTTTTTTATTTCCTTTTCCTTTGTTTCTTCCCAACTGGCCTTCGTTCTGAGTAGTTATTAGCAATTATTACAAATGAATTGAATTTTCGTGTAGTTAGTATTACAGCATTTTTTGTATTCTTATTTCATTAACCATGTCGCTGAGGGCAAATGGCTCGAAAGCTCGTAATGAGTTATTTTCACTTGTCCACTTCAGCACCTTTAGTAAGATAGATGTTTTCCATGTACTCATACTTGTAAGCGTTTTTTCGTAGATATTATATCATCTTTTTATATTAGACTAACATGTAAGCTTAGATGAGAATATTCATGAAATTGAAATTGAATTGAATTGAAATAGATGAACTGTGAAAGTCTAGTCCCCATGAACATAGGACTCAAATCTTTAAAAAGGTCGGTGTAAAATTCTATTGCAGTTTTCATTTAAATAAATGGCTTGGAAGGAACTTTGGGCTTTTTGCTGCAAAAATCTGCCGTGGCAATTTATTGATATCTTGATTAATTTCAATATGGCGGCATTTATTAAATTTGAGGCTATGACGTCATCAAATTTCTAAATCCTAAACTAGAATAGCTAAAAATTTCTGTTTGCCATCATATTGTAGACCTTCATAAACTATGTTTTTCTTGAAGATTATATAATGTTTCATCTATTAGTTTAGGATATACGATGATTTAAATTTTTTCAAAATTTTCCATTAATTTTTCAAACTAATTGAATTGCTGCCATGTTGAAAAAAATGAAGATATCAAAACATTTCCACGGCAGATTTACAGCAAAGTACCATGAGTTCCTTTCAAGCCATCTAATTCAAAGAAAACTGCAATAGAATTTTACACCGACCTGTTTACAGATTTGAAAGATTTGAGCCCTATGCTGTTCCCATCGCGATTGTACGCATATCATTTTCATTATTTAGTGTTTTTGCTTGACTGAGCTTTCTTTTATACCCAGGAGACAGCAAAAGAGAATGGACTTGCTATTGATTGGTATCATGTATATGCCAAAGTTCATTGTGACAGAACGAAGAGACTTCCGGCTGCTGAGGCTGTTCCATCTCTTATCACAGTTCTTGAACAGTTGCGTGAGTGACTTTTAGTTCCAGTTAGTACTCCCGGGGGTACTTGACTAGGGAAGTGACGGGGTGTTCGGAATACCTCTCCACACCCTGCACCCTGTCGCATAAAAAATAGGCCAAAAGTATACCCTGTCGCATGAAAATTTTGCCTCTCAAATACTGTGTAGAACGCAATTTTTGCTTGTGATACCCTGTCGCATAATTTTTTTACCTATTATAATACCCTGTGGCATAATTTTCGCTAGAAAATGACACCCTGTCGCATAATTTTTACCGCAAAAGGACACCCTGTTGAGCGGCACATCCCGTCAGGTCAAGTATGGGAGTGCCCCCCCCCCCGGGTTAGTACTCGTATCTCTTTGTGAGAAACCAATAATTTCTAGATCAAGACCGTCATTTGCTAAACAGAAAATACATCAAACACTACGTATTGTTTTGGAGCGACCCTTAAAGGGGCTGTACAAAATTTTTGTAAATAATCGGAAAGTACGAGACAACCTGCGCACGTGACTAAAGCATTGGGTTTTAATGGCGGCCAGGTTCATCGCAGCTTCTACGTAAGTTTAATTGCATTCAGTGTTGTTTTGTCTATGTCTATGAAATGTGATGCAAAATTTATATTCATTAAACCTTCAAATATTCGGCGTTAGAAAGATAAGATAAATCCTCCAACAAAGCTTCAATTACTGAGATTGTCGCAGATACTTTGGATTACTATTCTCTGTGCAAAATCGCCATTGGCTGCGTTGTGTTTAGCCTAAACACATTCGATGATTTTACACGCAGCGCCACGCAGAGAGCACGGGTTGTACAGCCCCTTTAACAAATAATGCGTGAGTTAGCCTTCTGTTTAGACGTTTGAATGCCTGTATTGTTGAGGAGACGGGAAACGGTTTGTCCGAGGAAATGTATGTGTCCCCCCGTGCAGTACTTTAAAGCTCATGCGCAGTAATGTTTTGGGTTGGAGCGCTGCTGGGCGCGCGCATGTGCATTAACCTACTCCACGGGGGGATAAATACGTTTCCTCGGACAAACCGTATCTCGTCTCCCCAACAATGTAGTTCTCAAACCATGAGTATCTTCATGTTATCGCAAATCTCACATGACATCTAATCACATGACACAAACTTTTCTCATCTTTCTTGGCTACTCACTGAAGAAAACTACGCCATACCGTTATAATTTTTGGGAATCTATCAGAGATTTTACTAAAAGTTTTATAATATGTAATTACCTTGTAGATGATATCAAAGCCCTTGCGAAGAAAGATGTTCGAAGAAACTTGAGCCATCAGTTGCTGGAAAGTTCAACCCTGGACTGCCTCACTGATGTCATTGATTACGAAGGTAAATCATCAAAATTTGATTACATAGCCGATCTTCAATTTTATTTTTTTGTCAAGTAGATCGAGGACCAAATTATTTTCCAAGACATCGCTGATCTTGTAATTAGTTGAAAAAATTAGCAAATTCTGCTCTTTAGGGCTACCTGGTTTTGCATCATACTGCAAAAAAGCATTGATTATTGCCAGATCAATTTCTTTGTGGATGTAAAGCTTCTAGTTTGGTCATAAATGACAGAAAGAAATGCGCACTATCATCGGAGACTTCAATGCTTATAAAAATCTGGAAATTTTGACTCTTAAGCGAGATTGAGCATGTTGCTTAAAAACTATAGCTCAAAGTAAGGTTTCTCAACGTTAAATTTTTCTACCTTGCTGTATCAAAAGCAAACATTTGATCATCTATGAATATGTTTGGGTCTTTGACAAAAAAACTCAAAAAGAACATTTTATCCAAGGTTTGTTAATCACTGTTTGGTGATTTTTTTAACAGGAATACTTTTTTTTGTACACCCGGTACTAAAAGAAAATTCAGCGTATTTCGTTCTCCACTTTTTTGGGTTACTTCAATCAGTAGGTTTGTAGAGTTCTAGCCTTGCGTGCCTTTGGCAATCAAAACAATCATAATTGTATTGTTTTAGATTTTAGCATTGTTTCATTTGAAACAGCTTAGATCCAGCTGGCTGAATTTGAAAGAAATCTTGATTGATATAATTTCCGAAAGAACGCAAGGTAGATTTGTGACACAGTGGTGTAATCCTGCGACTTTTTTTACAGCCAGAACAATCAGGTGGACAGGGTTCGATCTCACTTAGGGTCCCACCACTTAGGCATCATGAGAAGGGGTCGCGGACTCGATTAGGTTTCTCTACTTCTGTGATCCTAGAGCTTGGCGCTAAATACCGCAACTTCACCTTTACCTTCCCAAGTAGATTGCTTTATTTAACGTAATATGTCTTTCAAGATTCTATTTTTCCCACACAAGTTATATCAGGAAGCCAATTTTACAGCTTGACGTGAAACAATTTCATACTGCACGATATGAGATACCAACATGCCGCGTTATCATTCTTTGTTTTGCAAATTTTGCAGATCATGACAATATTCGAGACTTCTTTCGTGATAAACAGCATACAGCATTTGTCAAGGTCTATGGAACGATGCCTCCAAGTGAGAAAGAAGCGGTAGGTATAGAATTTGTGTACCCTGGTCACGACTTGGAAGACGTCTTTTCCTTTGTATCCACTATACACTATATCTCCCCTTTTGTTCTCTACCTTTCTTTTATCCGGCCTGCAAACGATTTGGATTAGTTTCTTCAGAAGCTGGCTAGAGATTACTTCGAACAAAGATAAGATGACAACAAACAAACAAAACGTCAAGAATGTGTAGGAGCACGGAGGCACCGCTCCCAGGAATTTTTTTTCATTAATTACTAGACCATAGGAGATTTTTCTTCCTTTTGTAACTTTTATTTTATCGCTCATGAAAAGTTTTTGCAAGGTAATGAAAACGAGTGGAATTAATAGTTGCTTGCATTTGTTGTTGTTGTTGTTGTTGTTGTTGATGTCGTTGCTGTTGTTGTTGTTGTAACGAATACGCTTCATCGATATTTGCCTTGAAATATGCTTTGATGTAGAGTCAAATGAACTTATTTTGAGTAAGTTTTACTAGAAGACATTTTACCTTCAAACATGTGCTTCAAAGAACTAAATTGGTTTCTCGGGCACTACCGTTCTCCACAGTGTCATTCTTTTATTTTTAGTTTCCGTCGTTCTACTTGCATGAAAAAGGAATTTCTTTCAAGTAACGAACAAGCAGGAAGCATAATCCGTAAAATTTCTATTTGTAAAAATCAACATTAGTTATCATCTTCCTCGTGACGATGCCATTGTGATCAACGTTCTCTTTTTCTCTTAGTGCAAGAAATTCTTAGATCAATATTCCTACAGTTGTCTTCAGTCTGCAGTCGCCACATCCAGTCAGCTCAACGAAAATGGACAGGAAGATAGGTAAGATTTCATATAACGTTCAAATGATGAACTTTGTAGCGGGGATGGCTCAGTAGTGGTAGCACGCTTGACTACCAATCTGAAGGTTGGTGGTTCGAGTCCTCACCCTGCCGAACCTGCTACAAAGTGTGAGGAGAGTCGCCAGCTCTCTGTAATTCCAGGCTAAAGGAATCACGAGGTGTGATCACATCGAGAGGAAGGACCAGGACGCTGCTTCGATAAGCTCAGCTTCTCAGCGTCCTAAAACTACCTTCGGATGCTAGGTAGAAAT
>REGL01000014.1:239583-253090 GCA_004194395.1 Aurelia aurita complex sp. Pacific | reverse complement strand
CTAAGCAGATTGAATTTCTTTTCAGGCCGTCAGTGCACCGTGTTGGATGTTTTTAGCTTGGATAAACCAAATGGTTGCCTTATTAGACAAAGATGAAGGAGAAGCAATTCTTCAAATATTGCAAAACATTGCAAAAGAATATCCACAGGCATTAATACATCCCTTGAGAATCAGTGGAGAGCAGTATTTATTTGATGATAGTCCAGAGGGAAAGAAACGGAAGCAAGAAGTTGAAAGGTTTGTTAACTTCAGAACTAAAAGCAGAATTCCCAGTCATTTTGAGCCATTATTTGGAGTAAATCCCTCTCAGGGATTTAATTCAAGTAGTACCTTAAAAGCTCAATTTAAACCCCCAGCAAGCCGCCTCTTTAATAAGTCCTCCCTGTTTAGCAAAGATTTTAAATGAATCCCTCTCTGTTAAGCCCTCCCGCTCTTCTATCAAATGCGAGAGGTTGCCAAAGATTTTCCGTTTATTTGTCTGAAACAAGTTTAAATGTTAGTTTTTATATGGTTTGGGATTTAAACTGTGTTTTATGTACGTTACTCGCAAAACGGTATGCTGATTCGCCATGATATGAGACATAAGACCAAAATAGCTATCATTTATAGCCTTGTAATTTGACTTTGTGAAAAGTTATCCCAGTTTAATATGGCCGTCTCTCTCTTAAACCCCTTCTATAGAATCTTCTAAATAAGACGAGCACCCTGGAGCTCAATAGAGCTATTTATGGTATATGTATTGCCCCTGTAATGCTTGGCTGGATTTTTATCGTCCTTGTGAAATTTATCTTTTTCTTTCCCATTTATAGATTGACAGCTGAAATCAAGAATCCAATTTGTGATGATTTTATAGAAGCACTCGACCAGTTAACAAACCCTGAACATCTTTTCAAGGTAAGCCGTTATCTCTTGTGGTGCAGTGGTGTAATCCTCTGACTTTGCAGCCAAAACAGTCAGGCGGACAGGGCTCGATACTCGGTAGGCCTCCACCACTTGAGCGTCATGAGAAGGGGTTGCGGACTCGATTAGCGCTTAGCTTCTTCTGTGATCCCAGCGCTTTACGTTAAAAAACCGCAATTTCACCTTTCGCCGTGCAATATCTGGGGTAAATTCGATTTGCAAATATAGCATATAGATCTTTGTTCACGAAACTAACCTGTCGTTACTCTTCAGAGTGCCTTAAAATGCTACTCTAATTAACTGTGAACTAATGTGGTTCTAGATCTAGCAAAGCTACATAGAATGCCATTCTGTGACAGGGTGCATATGAAATAATGAAATAATCCTCATTCCTGAAACATCGATAGAAGTTATGCTGTCCTTTTTAACTTATACGGAAATGATTTCTGTTTTCTATTTTGCATTGAAGTTGACTGTTTCAGGTTTTGTTGCAGAAGAAAGACACTTATTCATGGTGGAAAATATTCTTTGCGTTGACCGTATGAAAAGTACCGACTGCACTTGCCAGGTCTGCCTCGTGATGAGCTTTTGATAATTGTGATGCTCTATCTACAGGACTGGCAAGAAGACATGAAGCAACTGATAGAAGTAAAGAGAAGACAGCCACAGTTAATCAAGAAATGCTTTGCCACAATTTGGAGGAAACTTTTTCAGCCTGTTGAGCGAGGCGAGAAGATTAGAGGTGAAATAAGAAAAAGATGTGCGAAGGTATGATGTAGAATATCGTTTCTTTCTTAACATTACGTTACTTTGAAATTTTAAAAAACGTCCTTCCTATTATTGTTTCAAATTCGAGAACCTCTTTTGGAAATTCGTAGTTGTATGAAGTGTGTCTGGAAATAGGTTTACGAAGAAACTAATATCCAAAATGAAGGATTTTTTCTTCTTTCCCCTTTACTACGACCTCGTAGAATTTCAGAATCCTCTCAAAATTTCAGAAGATCATTCCAGGAAGATCGGTATTTGACAGAATTGAAAGTACACCAACATCACCAGTTCCTGAGAATGGGAGAACTATCTCTCAAAACAACGCTTACATGAATCAACTCCAATTCATGTTACGATAAACTTTCTCATTTAGAAACGACAAACCTTGCAGAATTTCTAGTCTTATTAAGACTATATAAGTCATGCTATTAGCTGAAGAAATACCTTGTCGAGATATGTTCTCTTGATATTTTTTTGTTTGTTTTCAGGAATTCTCAAAGCAGGCGGAAAGTGCATTCGGAAAAGATGGATCGAAGATCGTTGATATGCCGTCCAGGGTAGGTATCTCTTTACAGTATCCTTTAGAAGCAAATTTTAGCATTGAAACTTGCTTGAAAACGCTGATTTCGA
This sequence comes from Aurelia aurita complex sp. Pacific, assembly GCA_004194395.1. Lineage (NCBI taxonomy): Eukaryota > Metazoa > Cnidaria > Scyphozoa > Semaeostomeae > Ulmaridae > Aurelia > Aurelia aurita complex sp. Pacific. The sequence goes on along the minus strand of REGL01000014.1, from coordinate 250,792 downwards.
TTCAGAGAGTCCGAGCTTCATTTGTCTGGGGGACATTTCATTTTGAAGTATTTTACTCATCTTTGCACAAATGTCATGAACGTAAACCCTCAAGATCCTCAATGGTAGGTATCTCTTTGAAGCTTCACCTTTAGAACCAAATTTTAGCATTGAAACTTGCTTGAAAACACTGATTTCGATTTAGAGAGTCTGAGCTTCTTTGTTCTGGGCGGACATTTCATTTTGAAGTATTTTACTCATCTTTGCACGAATGTCCTGATCGTAAATCCTCGAATGAGGCCCCGGGCGTTCGGTTAATTTTAGCACTTTGAAAAGGTTGTGCATTGAGGGAGAGTGGCGATCTCTAGTCTATTTCGGTTTCTTTGTCTTCCTTAGGAATTCAGCGAAAAGCATGGGAAGCTATTCACAGCGATGAGAAACGTGAAATCAAGACCTTACAACTTGAAAGACTATTCACCATGGTTTAACAATTTCCATGGGAACAGGGACATTATGGCATTGGAAATACCAGGTAAAAAAGTTTGTGATGTTTACCTTGAAGAAGATTAATAGTGCTTTGGTTTCATCGTTTGGAAATCGCAGCTTGATGAGAAATCTTAGGGCGAGTACGACGACAAAAAGCATCATGTTGATTGGCTCATATTTCAATCATAATCAAATTAAGTTGACAAATCCATGTGATAAACCAAAAAGTTAGAAAGTTGACAAGTCCATGTTATAATAAAAGTGACACAAATCAGATGACATAAATCGAGTGGCTAAGCCATATTAAATTAGTACGTTTCGAACCTTCCTAGGTCCATCCTTAGCAAGTTGACTGGGTGGAGTTACGATAAATACTAAATGAGATACACGCTAGTGAGAATTGGGAATATTCCAAAAAAGGGCAAAATAGGCAAACAAGTGATTTGGTTTCTCTCTCATGCTATCTTATGGATGGCATGAAATAGCAATGGATAGCATAACGAGTTTTCCCTTTATTTTCTTTCACTTTTCCAAGCCAAATTTTATTTTCAGACAGTCTGAAATTGTAGTGTGCCCGCAAAGGACCCTGGGTGACAATGGTTCTTTAAGAGAAATTCGGATATGAACTTCTCCTTTTTCATTATAGGTCAATACACTGGAAAACAGAAGCCTTTAACTGAATATCATGTCCAAATCGCCGGGTTTGATGATCGTGTATGTATACCTTTCAACAGCAATCTTTATTCTTTAAGGAAGATCCTTTCGGCGCTTCGGCACCTTTCAGACCATTAAAAACGTTTTTTGATGGGCAATATCACACAGACGTTTACCTGTTTTTTCAAAAAGGAGGCATCAATTTGAAGATAAATCCTTGTACCTTACAGAGGAAAAAACCAAAAATTCATATCTTTTACGATTGCCTGGATATAAGTGGATTTTAACGAGCACTTTTTGGTGGCTTTGGTGAAGCCACCAAATAAACTCCAGAAGCAAGGAGAACAATGGACACATACTGTGTTTACAGATTTGTTTACAGTTTGGCGACGGAGCCCCTTTATTTTTCAGTAATTTATTTTGAGTGGGCAGGAAGCATTTTTTGCTACTAAAAGCTAATTTGAGCCCATTATGCATGCCGTATCCAGGTATGGGACCCCTAGTTTAACGTCCCTTCCGAAGGACGGCGAGGCGAGCTGCAAGGTCAAGCCTCCGAAGTCACCCATCCGCAGTTTGACCTCACTCGACCGAGCTTAACTTCGTCACCTGACGGAAACTGTCTAAGCCGCTCGGCCACTCACCCCCACATTTTATTTTATTTCATTTCATTTCATTTTACAATATTTATACAGGTTAATAGGATTCATATATAAATATGTTTTTCAACCTGACCTGTTTCAACAAAAAGAAAAAACCTAACCACTAAAAGTAAGAACAAAAGAAATTTACATGCCTAATTTACAATATTATACAAAACTAATAAAATAAAAGTTGTCCCTGTCTATAGTTGTCCTTTGAAGGTTTTAAGGGAGGGTGCCAATTTTGTCTCTCTTTCTAGGTTGTTCCACAGTTTCACACCGCGATAAGAAAAAGCCTTTTGGCCATTGATAGTTTTTAGGAACGGTATCTTAAGATCAGTTTCTGATGAGCGCAGAAACCGTCTCTACCGTCCGAACATTTTATGAATAATTTGTTCAAGTAGTCTGGGACAAGCGAATTCAAAGATTTATAAGTTAGCGTTGCTGTCTCTTTTCTTACAAGATTTCTGATATTTGACCAGCCAAGATTCTCAATTATCGGAGCAGCAGAAGCATCGTATCGGCTGCTCGTTACAATTCTTGCAGCTCTATTTTGGATCTTTTGCAAGGCGTCAATTTTTGATTCACTACAGCAACCCCAAACAGAACAACAGTAACTCAAATGGGGCTCAACAATTCCTCTATACATCTTGTTGAGTACGTCAGATGGAAGATATTTCTTAGAATACTTAATAAGTCCAAGGGCTCGATTTGCCTATTTGAACGATTCTGATATAAACAATGTTATAAAATCATCTGTAAATCACGAAAGATATGACAGATTTTAACCAATTAGATTTTATTATCTAATTGGACATGTTACCCGACATGTTACTCGACATGTTACCCACACAATGATAATCAGTTTCAAGGGATCTGGTGAGTTGCTAACCAACTACAGGCATGCAAACATTTTAACCCTTATTTGACTTACCCGGCAGAAGTTATCATTGTCTTCGTCAATTTTTTTCATTTCATTTCATTTCTTTTAAGGAGGGTTGCCCTTCAGCAGAAGCTGGTTTTCAAGGGGCCCTCCGATAAAACATTAATTACAATTTTTAAAAAATACTCAAATTAAACTATTAATTTGAGACATTAATTACAATTTTTAAAAACATTACCGATAAAACATTAATTACAATTTTTAAAAAATACTCAAATTAAACTATTAAACCGTATTTGCAATATTCAAAACAAATGTACAATGATATTAAAAAATTTTTAAATAAAAAAAGAAACCCTTGTTTTAAACAGTTTTCTTAAAACTATATAGAAATCGCATTTGAATTTATGTTGATATTCCTTATTTTTAGGTTTTGTCGTTGCAATCTTTGCGTGTGCCTAAAAGAATTACTATTCGAGGTGATGATGAGAAAGAATACAAATTTCTTGTGAAAGGAGGTGAAGACTTGAGACTTGATCAAAGAATTGAACAGGTACATACACTCCTTCTTGGTTTGTTAGTTTCATGTTGTGACTGTGATTGCAATTTCGTGAAAGCGATTTGTTTAACTTTGATGTAAAGTGATTCAGAGAGCTTTTAGATTATTGGTTACTTTTCAAATCAAAGCACTCACTTAGCCTCTTGTTCAATTTCGTAGTAAAAACGACCAAAGAAAATTATAGTTAGCAAAAGAGACTGACTCAATAATGTTATGATGGAAAGCAATTTCGAGCCGACAATCCTCGTAACATTTTTTGATAAACAATTGCCCCGTAGATTTTAAACCTTCTCTTAGAAAAGCATGCTTTAAAATTTGCTCAAAGGAAAATAATAATTTTGACAATTACCTAAAATATACAAATTGGCAGCTTATGGCACGTTTTAGCCAAACTTTTTCAGCAAAAGTAGTAGTTAAATTGCAAGTGACATAAAATGCCGTATTTCTTTATTTGTTTCAAGAATTCTTACGAATTCAACATTTTAACATGACTTGGTATCTTAGTTATTTCAATGAAGAATCTTACTGAACATTTTTAACAGCTGTTCGACATCATGAATGGTATTTTGCACGAGGACCCAACGTGCAACGCAAAAGCATTGAAACTAAAGACATATCAAGTAATTCCTTTGACTTCAAGGTAAGTACATATTTGCTGTTTTTGAAACAAGAGTTGTATTAAGACTTTTATTTGTCAATATCTATCAATGCTGATCGTCGAAGTTTTTTGTTTAATTATATATAATTTGATAAAAATTAAACAACTACAAAAGATTACAAAAACGATGCCACAAGGAGAATGGAAATACAAATCAACCCTGTGGCCATTTAACATATAATTAAGATTAACTAATACAAATTTGAGTTATATTTACAAAGGGAGGATGTGTCCATGCATTGAGGGGTTGGAGCAGAAATCAAAAGCACTTTTGCGTGAATGAACTTCAGAGTAGCCTCTATGAGTCCTTTATTAACGTCATGTCGTAAACTTTCATTGCCATACAGAATGAGTTCAACCAAAAATTCATTTGAGAGGTTAGAAAAAAGTTGATTGAAGATTCTAGTGCAGTGAACCTTGAGATGGCCTTAAGAAGATATTAAAGAGGCTTCGTCGCCAAACTGTAAACAAATCTTTAATCTGTTTTAGGGACGTGTCTATTATTTCTTGCATTTCGCTCGATGGCTTCACCCAATCACCAAAAAACAACCGTCAAAAATCCACTTATATCCGAGCAATCGTGAGAGATATTAAAGGCACTGAGTCCGCACGAATAGCGCGCTCATGACCAATATCAACTTCTTTTCAATCATAAAGCAAAAGTTGTGATTTAATCGCTATTGAAATCGAACCAAAGAAATTCGTGAGGATAATGCCAGGATTAAGAAGCCTTTGGTCTCCACTGCTAATGACTTTAGCACTATTATGCGAGAACAAAGGGCCGTCAGCGGTTTGTCAGCAAAAATTAAGGATAACGTTAACGCTCAGCTATTTATATGGACTCAATGCCTTCAATGTTTGGTTTGTTGCTCTGTGAGGTACACAATTTATCTTCAAAATAACACTTTCATTTTGGAAACGATATGAAAAGCCTGCTTGATTTTGACTTTCAAAACTGCAAAATCACTGTTTCGACAAATATTTGGACAACTTTTTGGACAACTTTGATGCGCAAAAACTAACTTAACAGATCTGCACAAAGTGCTGTTGCTATAACCAGATTCGAACACAAATACCTATCAAAATTTCTCCACTATTCAACTCAATGTTTGCAGTCCCTCGTTTCTCCGAGAAGATGCACTTTTAGAGAAGCGTAGAAATATTTGTATAGCTCAGCATAGGTTCCAAATCTTTAACTCAGCGTAAAAAGGTGGGTGTAAAACTCAATGACCTATTTCTTCTGATTGAATAGCTTGAAAGAAACTTTAGATACTTATCTATAATTCTACCGTTGGACTTTCCAGAAATTTTGAATGTTTTTCGAAATTACAGCGTATCTTACATTTCAACTCATTTGAGGATGTAACGTCATCAAATTTCTAAATCATAAACCAGATGAGTGACAGACTTTTGCATGAAACCATATTGTAGGCATTCATAAACTATGGTTTTCTTCGAAATTATTTCATGTTGCGTCAAACAGTTTAGAAATTGCGATGGTTTTAAGTTTTTTTGAAAATTTTTCTTGAATTCTTGAAAAAGAAGAAGAACACTCTAATTCTGAAAATATTGAAGGTTTCAGAAAAGTCCAACGGTAGAATTTTAGAGAAATAGCTAAAGTTTATTTGAAGTAATTCAGTTCAAAGAAATAGGTCATTGAATTTTACACCAGCCTTTTTAAAGATTTGGAACCTATGCTGTATAGCTGTGAATTGTTTCCATTTTTAGAATTGGTGTTATTGAATGGCTTGACAACACAAAGCCTTTGAAAGACATAATAACAGATGCCTACACTGACAAAGAAAGAGCTTTCCTTGAAAAACGGTAAAACTTGAACGCATGTATCTCCTTGTCTGCCCGTCTCACTTTTTTATTTTGTCTGGACTTCAACCGGCTGAATAGTCTATCACTTGAAGGGTGCTGTTTGCTTTCTACTGATTCCTTTGTTTGAAGGTGCAATTTCCAAATGTGCTGGTTCATGGAACAGTTTGGTTCAACACTTTAGTTGAAACACTCACGCTCGTACAAACATGAGTGGTTTGATGGCCTAAGCAAGATTTGTTTGGTGGCTTAAATTTCGTAGGGCCTGCTAAAATCCCCTCACCCGTCTTTTACTAATACCACCAAGATATCATAAAGAAATACTTCAAATACATTAACTTGAACTTACAATATTTTTTGTTCCGTTCTTGTCTTTTATCTTCGACCTAGTATTCGAGACAAGTTGCACACCAACCACTTCGGTTTGTTTTGCCCCCATGTTTCATTGATTCTAAGACGGCAGGCGAAGTTGGGCGTTTGGTAGTTTGAAGACACAGACAAGAAAGGGACAATGTACGGTATTGTAAGTTTGTGGCCTAAATGTCATAGTCTGATATGCGGTATTGTAAGTTCAAGTGAATTTTTTATTTAAACCAAGCATGAATTCCCGATCATCATTAAAAGACTGGTGAGGTGATTTTAGCTGGCTCCATGACATTAGGGCCAACATACCAATCTCCTATCACTCATGGTACAAACAGAATCTTGACAACAAATTAAATAATAGAGTCTTCTTGTCTGGGATGTCAAAAGCGAAGATTGGTTATTCGAAAGATAAAAGCAAAGCAAATAATATTTTTAATCAATCAACATTCTGAAAGACCTTGAATCCTGAGAATACGTCATCTCATGGGGGTGAAGAGGTTATTAAACTGAATTGAATTAAATTAACTGAGAATACATAAGTTGCATTATATGATACATCTTATGCTTTCGTACGCCTTCCTAATGAAGCATATTTCATGAGTGAAATCGAGTGAAATAACATTTTTAGATATGGGACCATTTAGTGAATTTTGTCATTGAAAAATGCTCGCTTTTATATCTACAGATCACCTAGAGGACTTCATACAGACTTTATCAGGCGATTTACGCCAAAGCAGAGCAAGGTACAAGGGATTGGGGCACTATTTTCGAATATGTACAAGTAAGTTTGAATTGGCATCTCTTCATGAGCCTGTACGCTGGATAAGTTTCATTTACCCAAGCAATAATTTTTGGGACATGGAGTAGCTGCTGATACAAGATACAAGAGACAAGATAATATAAGATACAAGATAGTATCTTGCCTTTTAGTAGTCTCAGTTTTCATGAGGAAAAATAGAAGACAAGCCAGCATGACGATTATTTCTTATCAATAAGTGAGAAAGTTGGAACTTGGCTTTAGGCCTATGTCAGTTAGACTACTGTAATTGAGATGAGTCCCAGTAATCGCTATTTAAAACGATACTACTACACCAAACCGGGACTGCTTATACTGGATAAATACAAACCAAGATCTTTTCACTCGACCTACAATACGAGGCACCGTAAAGATATCCAGATCCCTAGATATAGGACTGAATTTGCAAAAAAGGGCTTTCATTACGCAGCTCTCAAGTCATAGAATGATACACCTGCCGAAATTCGCGAGTTACCGACTTTTGATCGTTTTAAAAAAACAACTTAAACCGCATCTAAAGAGCTAGACTCTCAAGCCAAACACAACTCCCTGGAAGAACAGCAAGGATTAAGTTTTATAGGGATGTAGCTTTTTATTCATGAGGTTTTTATCATTGTAAATAGATTTTATATATTTTAATTTGCTGAAGGGTTAATTTGTGTATAAATAATATTAAATGAAAAACTGAAAAAATATGGAGCGTCCAGCAGCCTTTCAATAGCGATAACTATGGCCAAACAATCAGTCTTTATCTCAGTTATCACCTGATATTTTTCATATTATTGACAGTGCCTAATGCATTTTCAGTTATTGTACTGGCTCTTAAGTCCATCTTAAAGCATCGCACTCACTTTATAAATTATTATTTGCCTATAGACACGCAAACCGAAGTGAAACCGTGAAAGCGTTTGAACAAACTCAAGCTGCATTGCCTTGGAATCTCCTGCGGTAAGAAAATGTTTGAATTTTACCCATCAGATAGTTTGATGTGATATGACTTACTGGGTGAACCAAAAGACAATGCCCGTTCGAAAGGCCAATACTTCCTGAGTCTATGAATTTATTCACAGCACAAAAGGGAACAAGACGTAGCTTTGTTCAGGAATCGAGAATTGCTGCCCCTTCTGCATGCCACGCAGGAATTCCAATGAAGCACACTTGTAAAATAGTATAAAGCCCCAATGAAACGTGACGTTTTCACAGGTCGATAGCAAGTTTTCTCGGCGTGATTAACATTATGAAATAGGATTAATTGCAATATCGAGGTTGTTTTTCAATCACTGAAATTTGATACTAAAACACATGAAATAAGGCATTATTATTTACAAATTTAGACCATCGCTGCTTTAGACCTTTGCAAGTATTCAGTAGGTTCAAGAAGTTTAAAAATGCTATTTAACAGAACAGAGGAAAGCTGGCATACAAAAGGGAAGTTTCTTATTTGACATATAAGACATCTGCCAGCCTCTTGTACAGCTATGTTCTTATATATAAGAAAATAAACAGCCTGGTTCAAAAATCTTGAATTTCCTTTATGCGGGGACTTACTGTATTTTTACTTTTGACATTACTTCCTACTCAATAAAAACATTTTCTCTCTGTTCCTCAGACGGGCATTCGACAAGCTATCAACATCAACTGAGGCATACTTCGTTCTTCGCAGTCATTTCATTCAGACCCATTCTTGTATTTGTGCATGTCAGTATGTTCTTGGAATAGGGGATCGACATGCATCGAATCTCATGCTTGATCTTACCACTGGAGGTATGGTTGGCATCGATTTCGGGTATTCGTTTGGAGTAGCAACAACGGTAAGATTGCATTGTAACTTGTATTGGACGTTAAGTTTGCTCTCGTTTGTCAAATTAAGTGCAGTGTATCAAATTTTCGGTAGATATATCTGTGATCTGTATGGAACATTATTATTCCATTCATAGAGAACGACTCTCTTGCTATCTACGAGCCTAAATTTTGTGTAAATGTTGACCATATCTTGCAGAAGGTAGAAGTTGGCTATTTCTTGCCAATCATTATCCTAGCTTTATTCAAATCAAATATCGCAGGATAAAAACGATAATCATAATCATGATCATACGGACCCACACAGAGCTACATAAAACAAAAATTCAAAAATTTCAGGAGTACCGTTTTAATATTTTCGCTAGTCAGATTGAACGGATGAGATCATGCCACTGGGGTGGAAAAAATAGCGGACCATAGCACCAACGGTCCCAGAAATTTTTTCAGGTCTCCAGAAAGAATGAAAAGAAGAAAGCAAAAGGAATAAAGACAGAAAATGGACAAGTGGACAGTTAACTTTACGTAAAAAAACCTACAGTTTCTCTTCATTGATAGCAAGGAATTTTATACGAAAGATACTGTTTAAAAGTCTGGAATTGGTCAGCTGCAAAAAATAAACAAAATTTGCCAAACAAGTATCACTTAATGGTTTTTATTAAAGATTGATAATCAGTCTTCACATTCTGACCAGTTCAATACATATTGTGACCTGTCAAAAAGTTGATATACTTTTTTGGAGCGATTCTCGCAGAAATTTGTTTCTAGACTTGCTTTGGTCCCAGAAATTGAAATATTTTTTCCAACCCTGTCATGCCAGTTGAAACTTTGATTTAAATGTATACTTTAGGTACCTAAAAACAACGATAGCTCAATCATACAAAAATTAACTCATTTTAACTCATATTTGCAGCTTCTACCAGTGCCAGAGTTGATGCCATTCCGTTTAACAAGACAGTTAGTGAATTTGCTTCTCCCGTTGAAAGATCTTGGACCATATAAGCTGACCATCATTGCAGTTCTACGTGCTTTGCGTAATAACTCTGATTTGCTGATGAATACCATGGATATATTTGTGAATGAACCTTTGGTCGACTGGCAGGTAGGTTGTAATTTTAATACACAGTTCATTTGTTTACTTATATTGCGTGCAGATTTGGATTTAGGTCAAGTGTGTCTTTCATCGTGCTCTCGATTATGCTTTGATGAATTCTGATTGCTTGTGATCGATGGATATATTTATTGATATACCCCTAAGTTATTGGCTTGGAACTATTTACTTGATCGCAATACATATCACTTAACTTTGATCTCCTACTGCATGCAGGTTTCAGACCAAATAGCCTTTGATGCCCTAAACAATTTTCCAAAAATACAATCACGTTGCTAAGAAAAATTAGCAAACATGTTTTAAGAAATATGGGAATGTATGTTTCTAAAAATGGACCTGAAATGTCTTAGTAAATAAAAGGGGCTATACATGTCTTGAAGAGATATATAGGTAGCCTTAACCATGTCCAGTATAGACCCTATTCACAATGACTTCAGTTCTGTTGAAATGCATCATTCGCCTTGATATGATGTGAAGCTAACTCCCAAATGCGTGCATTGCTCTCAGCAACGCATGAAATAGTTTTATTTGTGTATCTGCATCAAAATGGGCATGGTGTAGGTTTCTTGCTGTGCTGGGATTTTCACCATTCGCCTCCAATTGATATTAATTATGAATAGGGTCTATAACTTGTACTGTTAGAGTCCTTGGCAGAGTCCTTGATCACCTCTCTTTCTGTTTGAATGTTTACGAGCTTCTCTCCTCTCAAAAGCCAAAACTGGTCCATTTGACTTATATCATTTCAACTTCTAGTCACATACCATGCAACCACCAAGTCTCTTAAAGTAACGTCTCTATTTGTTTGGAAATCCTGTCTCGCATTAGATGTCAGGTATGAGGTATGAAAATAAAAACACACACACAAAAACAGAGTTTTTCTCGCGACATTTGTTTTTGAGTCGTTACAGCCCCAACCTTACATCTAATGTTTGATATTCTGCAGTAAAGTATTTATCGTTTATGTCTGTAGCATTTATGTAAAGTTCTTGTGGTATTTTTAAGTAGTTTGTAGTTGTAGGTTGAGTAATCTGTAGTACGTATTGTAAATTTTTAAGGGTGTAAAAATTTGGTACTGTAGTATACACTAAAATAATAGGTACTAGAAGAAAAACGGACGCAAAAAACAGACAGATTTGTCAGCACACTGAGGCCTATATATAAAAAAGACACCCAGGAAATTCACAGTGACAGAGTTGAACATCATTTTCAACTCAAAGAAGCTGTGGTGAAGAGATTTCTGAAAGTACCGGGTGTCCCAAAAAATGTATACAGATTTGGTTGACTCCAGCGATGTGAATTTGGCTTTAATCAATGGCTAATCACACTCAAAATGTTCCTCGATAGTTAACTTGAACATAGATACCTCGTTTGGTGGTATATGTGCTTTGAGAGCAGATATATCAAACTTGAAAGCTCAAATGTGTATCAACGTGCAAACCAGAGCTTTGGCCTTTTGGCCTA
>REGL01000014.1:216667-234393 GCA_004194395.1 Aurelia aurita complex sp. Pacific | reverse complement strand
TTTTAGTTTTGTTTTTAGCAGCTGAAGATAAAGTATTTCAGCGAGGAGATGCAAAGTTACATTGCAAAGACTTCGCAGGAACTTTCTCTTTCACCTCCTTCAACGCCTGCCAAGGTTCTTGGAGAAGTTAGGCCATTTCGTGATGTAGACCCACATTTTTATCCACACAAAAATGAAGAGTTTACAAAACCACCACGGACGGCACCTGCAAATTCAATGCGAGGTTGCTTTTGTCCAAGAACATCGGCTTCAATCGATTCCTTGATTTTTGTGAGAATTTATTTCCCCGGAGAGATTATGAAATTGTCCTTTTCAATTGCACTACTTGGAAATCCAGTTTCTGTCCCTCTGTACTTCGGATCCAGCAGGGGTTCGAAGTGAAGTTCGCTCGTTTTAAGTGTCATTTTTCAAACCAAATGATGCTTTTCGGGCGTTCAGCGAAGAAGGAGGCTTCGTCTTGGCCTTTGGAACAACATGTGAAAGCTAGCGTGTAGAAAAGAATGCTTGGTTTGCAAGATGCAAAGTGACGTTCTAGCTGGCGTTGTCGGCCTTGTTTCTTCATCTCGCTATTGTAGTGTACTAAGCAGCGTTGATTCACTTTTCTGGGTGAGTAAAGATAGAAATACATGGCGTTTGAAGAATACTGACTTCCTGAATGTCAAAGCAATATTGTTGAAAATTATCTTGTTTGTGTCATTGCCGAATATGTTCAATTAGATCCAGTGATTTACCTTGCTTTAATCGGTCATCCCTTCCTGTGGATTTGGGAGATTTTCTGCAGAAAGCCCCTTTCAAAAACCTGCAAAAGCGATTAAAAACGACGAGCAAAATCTCGTTGGTTTCCTTCCTAACAATAATGACACTTATGTGTATTCGTGTATTTTGTCCTCTTAGGAGAATGGAATCCCCCTGAATAGGTTTTTCATGCTGGGGGAAGGCTTTTTCATCCTCTCAAGAGGATAGCATGTGCTAATGCGTGTTTTCCAGTATTGATGGAAGGTAGAAATATTAGGGAAATATTAGGGAAATTTGGGGAAATTTGCTGGTGGGTTTAGCACGTTTTTAGAAGGTTTCTAGAAGAGGCTGCTTTCTCCAGAAAATTCCGTGTAAAATCTGAACAGAGTGACCGATATCAGCTAGCAAAAATTCTAGAAATAATTCAACACTTTGGCTATTCATTCAATATTGCAAAACTTTATTGCATTGCATTCAGGAAACAGTAGCCTTTCAAACGGCGGACATTTTTTCTGACGCACCCAGTAGGTAATTTAGAATGACGTACTTATACTTGCTGTTTGCATCTGCTTTGGTTAATACATAAAAGGCGAGATTTGCGGCAACGCAAAATTACTTCTGGAAAACACTTCAATGATTTTATTTGCGGACCGTTTCACCTAACATTTGACATGAGACAAACTTTCGTTTCATGCATTACACATTGTTGACTGAAAGCTTGTTGTTTTATTGACAGTGCTTTCAATAATTTTAGCTATTGTTTGGCAAATAATAAGAGCAACAGGAAGACGAAATGTGAGAGTTAGCAAGAAGTCTTTAAATAAGAGCCAGAAATGAGCGGCAAATGCACAAAGCATTTTAATTAAATCTCCCCTTTATTCACTATTTATTGCAAAAGACTCGCACTTATTTACAAGAGCCTTGATATAAATCCTCTCTTAACGCTACCTAATTCTTTTCAAGTTAGTTATTTCGAAATGGATGAATAAAGTTTGTTTTTGAATCTCAATAGCTTCAAGGTGTTTAAATCTATTTATTTTCGGCCTTTTTAAGAGAAATATCTTGATACCAGATTGTTGAAACAGCTTATAAACTGATTTCCAGATATATTTCAAGTCTAGTCACTTGTTATTAGAAGTGTGTGGACACTTGGAGGAATTGATACGCTATATAATTATTTTCTAGGTGGTTAGATGCTCATTATTCTGTGGCATTACACGGAGGAAAGTGTCGCCGATCTATTTGTGAGTATTCACTCTTCATTTTGTCAGTTTAGAATATTGCTGTTTATCGGCAAAAAAAACCTCGAATTAATGCTGCATCTCCTCTTGGGAGCATTGTCGAATTTTATAAAACAAAAGATACAGTTCTTTTCAAAACAAGGCGATTTGACAGCCTCAAGAATAGATTTCACACCTGCAACGCAGCCGATCATAACTTCTCTGTTTATTTTGATTTTATTTTGATCGAAAGTGTGAAATTTATTCTTCAGGGAGGCATATGTCTTTGTCTCTTGGGAAACCTCAGTCTTTGCTTTACAAAACTTCCCCTTGCTCGCTCAGTGCAAAATGTTGCACGAGTTGCTGATAGCTCCAAGGCGACGTCAATCAACAATCGAAATCCTTTGTTTCTAAACAATGGAAGCTTTGTGAGCAATCTGGTTTTGAAGCATGCTACGAATTTGCAAACAATATTATCACGTGATTTTAATGTCCGTTTTAATTCTTTCCTGGTGTGAAATCGTTGCCTTTATTAAGCCTCTAAGAAGATTCACGATGTTTTTGCGTACAGTTTTTCAAGCTGTATTTCCAAAATCTTTCTTGGATTTCAGATTTCAGATTTTCATTAACTCAAAATAGCCTAATACAATTTTAAGAAATAGTATATTTTACCAGCTACTTTAAGACTGTAACACGAACGTAACATTGTGAACTAGAGATAACTAAGACAGAACTAAAGAGATTTAAAAGGTTGACAATACTAATGGATCATGGATTGCTAGCACTATCATTCTGTTCATAGGATGATGTTAAACATGTATTGATATATTCATATATAACATCTGATATATTTGGATCACGTGCTGTCATTAAATATAAGAATTATGACGAAGAATCCATGTGACTTGGGCAGGAGGATGAGTGTTATCAAATGAGCAAAAGGAAGTTTTAACGAACACTATTAAACCCAAAATTTACTGATTTTGCAAACTTCGAGCTTCTCCTGCGTTGTCCAATACGTCTTTGATAAGAAGCCATTTATAATTTTACAGCTTATCCAGTGAGTTTATAAGATTGGTATTGCCTAATCGCAATTCTTTTCTATCTAAATTGTCCAGTTAAATACAAAAAATGTTTTGACTATGAAGAACACTTTGTTTTATTCTTTTATACCAACACAATATATTTTGTAATCGTTAAAACAATCCTATCAGCTGAAATTTCAATATATTTTGAAAATGCAATTTAATTAAAACATTACTGTGACACCAAAACTGCCGACCTGCAAATGTGCAAAGGCCTGGAGGTAGTTTGTTCAGCTATAAACATTATTTCCACATGTTTTACGACGGGGGTAGTCCTCTTTCACTAGCTGTCCTTCAATAGCTCCCTTCGACCCCGTTTTAATACCTTGAAAAGCCAGCATCCCCCTTGTTCTATTAGACAAACAAATCTTGAAATTTACGCTTTATGTTCGCCGTGGCTTCTCACTAGGAGGTCTTCAGTTCATTTCTTCGCCCAATTTTCTAGGATGACTTTTCACAGATGCCTCCCCCAATAACAGAAATTATAGGCAATGAAATATTAACCAAGCGTATTAGTTTGTGGAGACCCATAAATTGCATATATGCGGATTTTCATCTCATTTAAGGTGCCCAGTAAAACCTTTTCACGTCTGCTTTTCTTAGATTTATTCAACCTGATAAAGGGTTGTATAATATTTTATTTAAATGTGGCTGCACATTAGTTAGTCGTTCTCTCATGTTTTTCAAGGACCTGCATTGAAGAATCAAGTCATCTTCTGTTGCTGCTGTTGCTGAATCGTGCTGGTTGCTGCAAGAGTTTGCAGGTAAGCGTTTTTTTCACGGATACCTACTTTTTATAAGGGAGTAGTTTAAGGGAAGAAGCTTTCGCAGGAAGCAACTTTTGCGTTTTTCACGTTTTTCGCCGAAATTAGCCAAAGCTTATTCCGCGAAAATTCCTACAATGTGATATTCGCGCCGCGAAAGTTCCTAAAATATAGAGTCAACGATCTAGGTAATTGAATGTTGATATTCTTCTCTTGTTATTTCGTTGCATGTTTTGATAAAATACAAGGAAACTCATATTATCTTATTGGACAACAATCCTTTCGAACTATGCAACTAGATTCGGAATATTACAAAATTTGATCAGAAACCTAACTCATGAAAGTTTATTCTCGCGAAACTTCCCATTTTGGCCGATTCGCGGAAGTTAATTCCAAAAATTTTGCGTTTTTTCCAACTCGTGAAAATTTCCTCCCTTAAAGTAAGAAATTGACCCAAATTGAGACTTTCTTAAAATCGCCAGATTTTTAGGGCGGAAATTTTCCGTCAGAAATTGCCCTGAAGGTGGCTTACTCCGTGGTTATGCACGCGAAAATGAGTGTTTAAGAGGAAGAATCAGTATTTATCGAAAGATGAAGGATATTTCTAAACATCTGTCGCCTAACTTTCATTTCTTTGATTCAGAAGCCGAGCAATACATGTTTGCTTTACACACAACAAAATGCGAGATTTTTAATGCTAATCTTTCAGCTCTGAATTAAATAAATGAACTATAAGCTGCAGACGTTTAGATATATCCTTTTTCTTCCGATTGATACTCGCTTCTTGTTTTTAAAACCTTTTTTGATTTCCTGGCTTTGGGCGTAAATTTTTAGTAAATTCTATGAAAGAATGATTTAGGCCTGTTTTGAAACGAAACCTTTTTTTTAATCGCTTTTAGCTTGATAATGATATGACCTTTTTCAGCAAAAAAAATTTTTGATCTAAGTTGGCATGTTAGCTACGAAAAGTGTTTCAGTTTATAGGATTCTAATAGATAGTTTGAAAGCCTCAGTGTTTCAAACGTCTAGATATGTTTCTTAATCAACCAGTAAGAGATGGTCTGTCACCCCTAAAACACGTGTATTTCTAATCTCGCTATCTGATCGTTAAGACGCCTCGCTGATCGCTTTAGAGGGCTTATCACTATAGTTTTATCGAAAAGTACTTGCTTTATCATTTATGCCGTTGACTGTTTGCAATAGACATACGCAGGAATATGTTTCAACTCAAGCAGACATTTCTCGATGATAGAAACAAGGTGTGGAATTTTGAAATGAGAGCTTTTGTCACCATTACGTCGAAATGATCCAACTTACTGAACTGTTAGTTTTTCACACATTAATTTAAACAGGCTTAAAATTAAATAGATTTTGGTTCGGTGCGAGTCTTGTGAAATACGATTTTACAAAAATCACTCGTAGATCTGAAAGTCCGATTTCGACCAAATGAATTTCCATATCTAGCATAGGGCTCAAATCTTTCAAATCTTTAAAAAGGTCGGTGCAAAATCCTTTTGCAGTCTTCTTTGAATTGGATTGCTTGAAAGGAACTTATGGTACTTTGCTGTAAATCTGCCATGGAAATTTTTTGATATCTTGATTTTTATTCAAAATGGCGGCAATTTCTTTATTTTTGAAAAAATTCATGGAAAATTTTGAAAAGATTTAAACAAGCGTAAATCCTAAACTAATAGAGGAAACATTATATAACCTTTAAAGAAACCATAGTTTATGAAGGTCTACAATAAGGTGGCAAGCAGAAATCTGTAGCTTTTGTAGTTTAGGATTTAGAAATTTGATGACGTCATAGCCTCGAATATAATAATTGCCGCCATATTGAAACTAATCAATATATCAATAAATTTCCATGGTAGGTTTACAGCAAAATACCCTAAGTTCCTTCCAAGCCATTTATTTCAAAGAAAACTGCAATAGAATTTTACACCAACCTTTTTAAAGATTTGAGCCCAATGTTTCCATTTCTAAGTTTGCCTTTTTCCTATGCAATTCAATTCCTACTTCAATTGTTTTATTCACGGACAGTTTCACATGACATCTAATTTGAGATAGCCTCTTGGCCAGGTCATACCTTACGGCCTTTATAAACAAGGCATTTTATGTACAGTACTAGGATTTGAAATGCCTGACCCTTCTGTTTGGTGATGTTTCATCCAGTTTACATGCTCAGGCAAACTAAATTGCATGAATAGAAATAGCCAAACGCCCCCCAAACGCCTCACGTTTTTTCTTACTTAGTTGGTTCTTGCGAAATAAATTCGATTGGCTGGCTAAATTAGTTTTAATATTTTCTCAAAAAAAGCTATCATCAACGAAAACATTGGATTTCATAATGTGTTACTTTTAATGTTCTATGAACCCATCTGCAATCGTCTGCAATCTTGGTCAAAACAGAATCTTCAACAACAGCGTCGCTCTAAAATATGGAACGCGGAATGGAATGTGGAATGGGTTGGGTCGTGGATTGAAACGAAACCTTTCCTGAACACCATCATCACTGAAAAGCGAAATCACTGTTTAACATGCAGGAGTAAGGACGGCTTTTCTCTAACACGGAGCTGCCTTTCGGTTACATGAAACGACTTTTTTTAACAGGTGAAAAAGCTTTGAAAGGGTGGATTGGAAGTGTGATGTAATCATAGAATTATACCTTTTTGGAATTTTGAAAATGATCTTCACGGCACTAATAATTGTCAGGCTACCCAAAATTTTATACTGGGCGATTCAAAAAGGTTGAAGGCATTGAATCATGATAAATAAACCTGCTTTGCCGTGTATCATGTGACCAATGTGAGAAAGATCAATTATCACTCCCAACAAACTAAAAGGACCTGCTGTTGCACAATGTGTTTCATGTGATCAGTTTCATTTCACATGAATGTTAGCCAATCAGATCCACCATCCAGAATCATTAGTCAGCAAATTCTGACAGATAGGGTAGCTATACCGTGCTGTCTTATGCTGATTCAATTCCTTTAAACGTTTGGTGGGCTACAATGAAATGTACGTCGGAATATTCAAAATATTAATACGTGAGTGGGAAATTATATAACTTATTTCTTTAAATTGAATGGCTTGAAAGGAACTTATGTACTTTGCTATAAATCTTTACCGTTGAACTTTTCAGAAATCTTGAATATTTGTCGAAATCACAGCGATACTTGCATTTGCAAGTAAATTTTGACATCACACAAGGTTTAAATTACTTTCGAAGTCTTTTGTAGATTAACAATTTAGCACCAATTTAAAGATTTGGAACAAGACAACTTTTGCAAGTCGACTCCTTGTCCTGGTTCCATTCCTCGTTTCGTTCCATATTTCTCATTTCAGCAGTAGCAAACAGTACTTCGGTTGACCTAATACACAGTACACAGTCAAGTGATGACCCAGCGGGTCCTCAACCCAAACATTCGCTCCTTATCAATCACACCTTTTTTATCTAACCCAATTGAAGTGCAGTGTCGTTCGTTGAGCGGGGCGAAAGAAATCCTTATCAAATCTATTCGCTTTATTTTTAAGGAATCGCAGATGTAAACAAGAGCAGGAAAGATGTTTCATAAAAAGCAGATTCAACAATTCCTTCTTCGACTCATTCGTAAGTACAAACTTAAAGTATTCCCTCCATTTTTGTATTAGATAGTTTTATTGGACGCGTAAAGTTTTTGTAAGAAACTCTCTGTGAGAGACTCAACTCTCAGAGACCTCAGATCACCCAAGAAATCAAGAGATTCAAGTACTTGAAAATATTAATTTAAAAGATGCTTTATTAAGAATTATACTTCCGCTTGTAAGTTGTACAACTGGAGTTATTGGCTATTACGGAACTATTTTCTGGTCGACTATGAACACCAGATAATACCGTTAGGGTAACTCCTTGCAGAAAACGCGCAAAGCATTAAGAAATTTGGAGACTACACCTGGAGCTAAGGTCCTGCGATTAGGGGAAGAAAACGGTGAAAACGTGAAATGTTATCTCCACCTATCGAAAACTATTTGGAAAACTATTTGTTGTATTTACGAGTATAGATACAGTAAAAACCCGCATATAAGAACCTTACATTTTGAAATCACCCTGGTTAGGTTCTTATGCATGTGATACTATTCTTGAAAACAGGATGCAATGTTCTTAAATAGGTCCTTTAAAATCTTCGGGAATTTAGGCCAAATATAAGAAAACAAAGTTTTCACATACTCACTATCAATACACAATTTTATAAAGAACAACCTTATCTACCTGGCCTAATCTGTATCAAATCCATTTACAAAGAATTGTTTGTATATGCTTTGTATCTACTTAAGTATTTGGCTAAATTTCTTAAAACATTTTATCACATATTACCAACCAGTAGTTTACATTTAACTTTTTTTAAGATAAGAACCTTCCTTGAATTTCAGGATGAATAGGTTCTTCTGTAATGGGGTGAAATTAGAACATTTTAGGCCTTAGGTTCTTATAAGTGGGTGGTTAGGTGAAAAACGAGATTAAAAATGAGAAATTTCCACGTATCTCTTCCAATTATTTTTGCTCAGTACGTAACGGTTTTAACCCAATAGTTAATCTCATAACGCATTGAAACCCTGTCATTTGAGAGGGATAATTCTGAATTAAGGTAGTTCACTGGTCGAAATTCTATCTTTGCAATTAGAGCACCTGTCAAGTTGATATCACATGCCTTTATCAATGTTCACATTCTGATTTCAAATTTTGATACAAATTTTGGGTGTGGCTGATCGTTGCCATGGAAATCAAGAAAACAATGGAAAGAGTGCCTATCAGCATCACATGGTGCAATCTTAAGTAACAACCTGAAGCAAACAAACCTATACATCATATTGAAGCCTGATAGATGGGGAATGCACTAATGGCTTTGTTTTTGAAATCTCAAGACATTATGTGCCATTTTCTGTAGATTGTTTGCAAAACTACCAAATTTATGTTGACTGCTTGAAATTTATCCATGTGCAGTTCATCACTGGTGTATCAAATGGCAAAATAAATGAGATTAGTGCATTCTGCATACTTTCAGCAATAAAATGATGTATAGACATCCTACTTCACAATAATTTTACAGGAATGCGCCATCGGAGCGTGAGCGGAATACTGCAAAAAACAAGTTTTGAGAAAATGCATCATAAAGTTTGAAGATTAAACTTTTTTTTGAGTACAACACTTTTTCACATATGAATGCAAAGAACATGCATGGAATCATGAAATAATCAATTAAATTAATGAAAATTAGTGTTATAGCTACTTTATTGTCTCAATTAAATCCCCCGGGGGCATACGTGGTCCCTTCCTGCCCCTTTCGGTTTGTGTCAACATTTGCATTTTTGAATTTCAGCTGTTTTCGTCTCTTCTTTCCAGCTTCACTATGTGCCTTCTCTGCAATCTTTATTCTTTCAAGGCTTTTCCTCTTGGAAGCAACCTCTATGTGTTCTCTCTGTTCTATGCCCAAAATCTTGCACATCAAACTTTTAAAAGTAGCCCCCATATTAAACTGGCAGGCTGCAAGCGATACCCCAGTTTCTATTGTTTTCATGCCGACATACACAGTTTTGGGGCACAGTTTCCAGATAACATTGTGGAATGATTCATTTGGATTCTGTGTCTTTGCCCTCAGGCATCTTCCCAAGAGTTGTTCATCAGACAATCTTTGGAAAATTGGGACAAGTCTTTTTCCAATTTCAGCAGGCAGTGTCTCATGCTCTTTGTGACTTCCTGGCTTCCTTTTGTTTGCAACATCTCTTTGCCAGAAGCACCATGAGTGTTCCCCAGGAGGGCAATGCATATGTTTTGGATGATCATCTGAAGAAGTGAGATGAAACAGGATGGCAAAAATCCGTTTCTTTAATAATTCAACATCATCCGCATTATCTTTTACAGCTCTACCATAATAGTTCTGTATCTTCATTATCTTCACCTTAGTGAGCTTCCCCTTGCCAGCCAGTGATTCACCTTGCACCTTAGAAGTTGAAACTAATTTCTGTAATGCAGTTCCCATCCTCTTTGAGATATGATTGATGCAGTCTTCCTTTGTTATTGGCTTTTGTGGTCCATAAATTTCTGCACTTGAGACTGCGTCAAATGACTTGCTGTCACCATCACATAGCATAGTCATGTATCTGAGCTGGCATTTATTGACCGATCTGCCCCAAAGCCTTTTGGCACACTCAGTCTCCATTGAATTTGCAGAGCCCTCATAATTCTTCAAACAATTTGGTGCATGTTTCTCCTTCCATTCATTGGTTGCAGATCCATTGGCCTCTGAAATTTTGCATTTTGCACAATAGTTTGAGAGAATTTCATAGTCAACGACAACACCTGTCAGTATGTCAATGACAGCAGCAACTCCATTGTGGGATGAATGGCCCCGCTTCTGCCAGGAGCCATCAAATGATACATCAATATCAAGAATCCCATCATCATCTGCAACAATTCCAATTTTCTTATACTCTTCAACTATTCTCTCACGCGTGGTTGTAGACATTGATGAGAAGGTCTCCTTGCTTGCTTCATTAATCTTACTATGTGTGCCTCTGTATGCATCTTGACTCATACAATGCGTCATGTTCATTGTTCCAGACCAATCTTTTATTGCAGAATGGCCAGAACCTATCCCTCTGAAAGCCAACGTTGAAAGTAGATTTATTTCAAATGGATTCCTTCTTGAAGCTGAATTGCCAATTCTTTTGCATAAAAAATCCTCATGTATGATGGTTTGGCATTGTTTACACTCCAAGATTCCAAATTTGGCAAATCCACATTCCTTCTTTTCATCAAATGTGAAGGCAATGCTTCCTGAACTGTGGCAAGTAGGACACTCAAGTTTGCCAAAGAACTGTTGTAAACATGAGAATTGGGCGAATAGATTGCAGTCATTTTCTTGCTCATTTTTATCTTTTGGCTTGGCAACATTTGTGTCCAAAGTAAACCCGTAGAAATTTAGCTTTGACGTACTCACAGATGGCTTTTCTTTCTCGACATTTGCTCCAGTTTGATGGCCTTCGTCAACTGTGCTTCCTTTTGCTGCAGTCATCTTGGTCTTTCTCTTTGCGTTTCTTCTGTGGCCTACGTACGGCTTCGCAACTCTATACTTTGGCTTCCCCATAGCAAGATGAGAAAGCAAACAGACAGTTTTAATTATCAAGAAACAAACGATGAAATAGTATCGTCCAGCGAACTTTGAAGCGACAAAATTTGAGTAAACAGAAGGAAGTCTTATCAGCTGATATTTTCCTCAACTGAGTCATCTTGAAACGAATGAACCAATCAAATCTCGCCAGTTTGATGTTTCAACCAATCAGAGCATAGTAGCTGCGGAATGCTCCTGCGTAATCACTTAGAGGCAGCATTTCCCTTTGTTTGTCAATGAAAAGAAACATAAGATAACAGAGCTATATTGTCTTTTACCCAATGAACAAGTCGATGACGTATTTCTGCAGGAAATGGGCTTTCGAAAGAGACCATGGGCCTAAGAAATGAAGGCAGGGAAGCGCGCAAGATTCTGTTGGAAAGATTGAGGAAATCTAGCCATCAAAACCAAATTTACCCCATTATTGGAGTGACCTAGGTCTGTAAAAGTACCATTTCTGTCACACAGGAGGAAGATAAAGCAGCACCCTTTCGAAAATAGTTCCTCCAAGGCCTAAACAAAAAGTTATCATCAAAAAATTTTTTTTGATTTTTCTGAAGATTTCGACCAGTGAAGTACCTTAAGCAAGGCGGCATGCTATGTGGAGAAAATTGGAGATTATTTTTTCACGTTTTCACTGTTTATTCAGGAACGCCGGAGAGGGGGGGCGCGGGGGGTCAAGCGCCCCTCCTGCCCTTTCCTAAGGGGGGCAAGGGGGGCAAAGGTGCCCTTTCAATGAAAAACAATAATTTACTTTGAAACTTGATAGGAGAGCCGCCATAGTTTCGTTCCCATATCAGAAACACCACTAACGAAAAATGACTGGCAATTGCAACTTCAAAATAAACAATATACGATCTTATGTGATTCGGAATGAGGGCATGTGGAGAAATAGCCGAAAAAATTCGTGAAAGAACATGATTAATATTCGTTGAAACATTTTTGATAGCATTTTAAGCCAATCTAAAGGGCGTGGCCACAAGAATTTTCCCGGGGGAGTACCCCCGGACCCCCCAATTTTTCGGCTCGCTTCGCTCGCCTTCGGTCTCGATTGCCCTCATGTTCCTAGTCGCCCCCCTTGCCCTACCATCACTCCGGCGTCCCTGTAACTAGGATTCGGGTTGATTCATTCCAAATACCGAAAGACCCATGTACATGTAACCTCTACGTAAAGGCGTACATGGTTTGGGCACGTGATTATATTTCAACTTATTTCAACTTATTTTCCCGCTCTTTTTTTTTGCTTGATCTTCATAAATGGCCAAGCCAGCACAGGTTCCATAGCTTGAGAAAGGCTGGCGTAAAATTCTGTTGCTTTTTTCTTTAAACTGAAAAATTTGATACAAAATTTGGTTACTAGAAATTATATGCTATGGAGAAGGCAAACGCAAAGTAACAGACAAATTTTTGGCACACTGAAGCCTTTTGAACTGATTTTCTCAGAGTGTGACTTCTACGATCTGAAAGTTAGAGTACATTTTTCTGTTTTTAACAAGGCATGTAATATAAAGAGGTTGACACATCGATTTACGTCATTATCTGTTAACGGGGGTTCACTGAGTTAATTAATTTCATTTAGGGCATGACTGTGTTTGAGTATTAGGGAGTTGTCATTTTCAACCCTGGGTACAGGGGTGGAAGACTTTTTGGAGGTGTATGACATTTTTTAGCCTTGTTTTATTGGGTTATCAATTTTTTTTGCCAATTCATGATTGAGTTTCAAGGTGTTTGAATACCAAAGCTTCAACAGCAGAAAATTTCGTTTTCCTTCAAATTTCGTAATCCTCTGATATGGAGCTTTGAGATAATGCTTGCAACGTTTTCCTCAATTAATTCTTCTTTCATTGCCACAATGCATAATAGATGTATGATGTAAGTAGCAATATTTTAGAGCATGACATTTTTCAGTATTTCGAAGTGGGGTTTCAAATATTATTGAATTTAGTGTATGGGGAAAGGAAACTTTTTCATGTGTCTCCAAAATTCTTCCACCCCTGTACCCAGCATTAAAAATGACAACTTCCTAATCTGTCTTGAATAAACCATAAACTATGAAGACAGATTATTCAAAGACGGCCATGCCCTAATGAATGGAATTAACTCAGTGAACTCCCGTTAACAGACGATGACGCCGATGACGTAAATCAATCTGTCACTTCTTTATGTTACATGCTTTATATAAAACAGAAAATGTACTCCAACTTTAAATCGTAGAAGTCATACTCTGATGAGAACGCAAGTTCTAAAGGCCTCAGTGTGCCACAAATTGTCTGTTTCTTTGCGTCCGCCTCCTCCATAGTATATCATTTCTTTCTTTAAACTGAATGGCTTCAAAGAACCTTTGCCTTCTTTTCTTTGCTATGATTTTATTGGTGGACTTTTTTAAATCTTCAATATTTTCAGAATTGATGGTGCGGGATTCTTCTTTTGTGAGAATTCAAGAAAAATTTTGATAAAACTTGGAGCCGTCCTATTTCCAAAACTTTGATGAAAACATAGAATAATTTTCGAGAAAACCATAGTTCATGCATGCCAAGCAACACAGGAAATGCAAGGTTGTTTCAATCAAAAACAGCACCTTCTTTTTCTCCAAAAAGGTTTATGATACCCTTCACTAGACCAATATTGAAAAAATGATACCCTTGGCTATATACATTTCCAAACCTTTCGAGTCAGCATATATCTCAAAATCGATTTGTTTCATTTACTAGTTAATTATCGATAAATATGGGTTACCACGATGAAATTCCTACTTCCAAAGGCTTTGTTAAAAATCAAAACGCAATTTTGCTGAAAACATGACCATTCCCTGGATCAGTATTGTGAAATATGATACCTTTGGCTAGACCTTGGCTTGACCAAAATTGCAAAAAGGTATACCTTTGGCTAGCTAGACTAGAAGTCCAAAAATGTATACCCTTGCTCGCGGCACATCCCCAGGTACCTTTACTATGGAAGAACCCCCCCCCCTATTACTGTAATTGTTTCTACTCTTTAAAACGAGGTGAATCACCCTGGAGAACGTTCTGCAGACAAGACAAAAATATCACCTTGAAAAACAGTACTTTCAAATCCTGGCAATATCAGTTCGCTAAATTGTAAATTAATTGTCTCAAGGATGCGTAAAATCATGCAATCAAATTGTCAGCAGTTACTTGAAAAGACCTCCCAACCTGCAGTGTAAGCCACATGTCTGACATCAGGCTGTCCCGGCTGTCTCCAATAAGAAGCGAACTGTATTCTGAAGTTTGCTCACGGGCAATAACCCACCGTTGATGTGGCCTGTCCACTGTATTATTACCCATTGTGTTGTGTTGGTTCTCTTTCACAGAATTGCGAAAAAAGCTAAATAATGTTGCTTTTCCTTTGTTCTTCTCTCACCCCACACAACTTGGATTGAATGCCGCCTTTTTCAAATAGAGTTCAAACTGTATTTCGCTCATGAGCTGTTGTGCAGCGATGCCTCTTATTTCAAAATCTTTTTAACCAAACCAACATTACACCAACCTTTTTAAAGATTTGGGTTTGGAGCCCATGCCACAAAGAATGTACTGACTAAGTTTAAAGGGAGTACAAAGACCAGCAGCCTTTGCCATCGTTTGCTTTTGTTTTCGTGAATTTCGTACAGTCAGTTATTCTGGAAGCTGTGCAGAGCAAGTCGCTGATTTCCCGCAAGGCATGCTGGTCTTTGTACTCCCTTTAAAGTGAATGACCTGAGCTATATGGCGTCCATCTATAAATAGGACAAAGAGAAACCTGGACACTTCATCGGTTTCTTTTGCTTTGCTTTTTTCGCCAAGCGTTCGATTATCAAATGCAATAGGCTATTCACAGACATACGAGGCGTTACCTAAGCAGGATCGCTAATAACTACTAATGTTCCCATTTGCTTTTAGAAAGGAACAGTGGCAAAGCTAAACTGTTTCGTTTTATCATTGTCGTTTCCATCGTGACTGCACTGCTTCGAAAGTCTCTTTCATGTTACCAGATATCGAGTTCCCGCATAAATTCACAAGGTGTTCGAGCATACTCGTTACATAACTTTGTATAGACCAGTCAAAAAGGTTCGAGCACATAAGACAGACGAAAAACCAAGAATTTTATCGCTTATCCAAAAATTTTATGTCAGGAATTGTGGCCTGTCCTCGGGCTGCAGGGAGATCAAACTGCAGCTAGGCCTAACCTAGCTTTTGTCCGGTATGGCGCCTAATGCCAAAAAATCAATAAACTCGGCAACATAACTCCTTTGTTAACTAAAGCATGCTTATAATCAATTAAATGTTAAAAGCACCATCTTCGCTCTTCTTCTGTGTTCAATCTGCTCTCGAATAATCGAAACTGTCCAGCCACTGCAAGCGATCCTTAAACGCTTTCCCTCCTGGAGGCGGATTTTAAAATTTAAGGCCTAACGAAACCAATTAGTTATGGAGGGTTGAGGATCGCTTGCAGTGGCTGGACAGCTTCGATTATTCGAGAGCAGATTGAACACAGAAGAAGAGCGAAAATTGTGCTTTTAAAGCAGTTTTTTCACCGAAACAAAGGTATTCTTCATTCGTACATCCCACATGGCTCAAAGTTCGTGCTCGTTGGGGGAATTGTGTTCTGGTTAATTAGAGCCAAAAATCCACTACACAAAGATAAACACAACCTTTCAAACTAAAACGATAGTCTACCTAAATCCTATGACTGTTATTGATAAGAAAATGTTTAGTTTCGAAGTTGCCCGGATATTTTTACGAGGGTGTGTTGCTAACCAATGACCAACATTTTATTTTTGTTATTTTCATAGAAAACAACAAATTATCGCTCTCTGCATTTTGGTTTTGTCTTTGTTATTATTGTTCCCAGTTTGGCCAGAACTGGTCCACTTGAACCTTGCATTCATTTGAGCGTTCAATGCTTAGTCAAATCTAATAGGATAAGGTCAGAGGTGGGCAAATTGGGTCACTAAAAATTCATTTACGCGTATTTTTTATATGAAAATGCTCACAAGAAACTCAACCCTTCATATTGCTAGAAAATTAAGAAACTCCAATACTAGGAAAAATTATTTCAGAAAGTAACAATTTTATTACTTCCGTGCAATTTTCATGATCATCAGATTTTCAAACTGACGAATTGTCTCAGTCTTTCTGAGTTTGTGAAGTTATTATTTTAAAACCAATGCTTCAAAGTTTAAAAGAATGTAAAACTTTCAACAACCATGGACAAGGCCGGTCGTCTAAGTTAGTGATCTTCAGATACAAGTAAAGTAATAATTATTTCAGTTATGAAAATAATCAGCGTGCAGCTTGCAATAATCAAGTTTCTAATTTGCGTGTTTTCTTAAAATCTAGAGTCGATTTCAAAATATCACGTCGGCACTTTAAAACCTATTATTTATAAGTGTTTATCAAAGAACAACTCATATTGCTTGTTTTGTGTAATTATGAAATATTATATTTTAATTAGGCTTGTTTTTACGCTGGAACAAGCTGATAGAATACCGCTTTTCAAGCCCATCTGGTTTAGGGTGATAAATTTATAAATATTTGAATTAACTAACTCCAAGGCTGCATCTGCTGTTTTGAAGAAATTAATACAAATATACGTACAGGGCATATGTCATGAAGCTGATTGGTTCATGCAATACAATTCTCTCTATTGCTTATCACAAAGCACAGGATCGGGACTGAATTTTCATTGCAATAAAACTTCATGAAAGTCTTGAAACAATGGAATTCCACTCCAATCTTGTTTGTTGTATTAACCAATTGCTAATGTGACATATGTGCTTTAATTAATAGACCTTTTAGCTATTCTGAAAAGAATCAGAATGGAACGATATTTTGGCACATTTCGTAGAATTCTTGAATGTGCACAACAGTGATAGAAGCTCCAACGCCACTCAATCGAACCTCGCGTATAAATACGTATAGCAATAACGCTCGATCCAGGCTCTTTTGTAGAATAGTTAAAAGGTCTATGGCACCTTTCAGGTTACAAACATCTTAAATTGTTTTATCGCACGAAATGTCGTCAGAGATCTCGATCAGTTTATGCCAAAATAATGGGTGACCGAAAAAATTGAACGGAGAAAACCCGTTACACATTTGCATAAAATCAAGTAATTGAATCGACCGAAATCAGTGATTCAAAGTGTCACCTTAGGTTTGCGATAACGCAAAATTCCTTTGCAAAACACTTCTATTGTTGTTATTCGCGGGCATTTGCAGGTGACATCTGAAGTTTGCAAACACTTCTGTTGTTGTTATTCGCGGGCATTTGCAGGTGACATCTAATTTGAGACAGACCATAGAATCTCCGACAAGGGCTAAAATGATTACACTGTAGTTATTTTACACCATTTTGCAAGGTTCGCTACGAAAAGGCTTCAAATGGCCTCCGACGGAGGACATAGATGCTTGCGACGGAGGAGCTGTAGCCAACTTTTCCTCTAGCCCTATTCTGACTACAAGTCGTCTTAAATTTCGTTCGTTTTTGTATCTTTGATCTGAACCTTTCAATTCAAAAGATAAGTAGGCAAAACAATAGACGATTACGCTAAAGACCCGGGGGTGAAGCTACCCAAAACCGGGGACGGGGACTTGAGTAGGTCATCTAGGCAAGAGTACCCAAAACCGGGGAGAATATTTTGAAAAGCCCACCCAAAACTGGGGTAACTTTTATGATGAAATACCAAAAATTGTGTAATTCCTGTAATCCCGCACCTACAACATATTTCACATGAAAAAAGCTTTCTTACCAATTCAAACTGTGTAGAAGCTCCAC
>REGL01000014.1:202910-215647 GCA_004194395.1 Aurelia aurita complex sp. Pacific | reverse complement strand
CATACATCATTCATAGCAGTATTATCTTGTATTTTATCGTCAATCATGCCAACCCCGGACTTGTCCTTTAAGAATCTTTTGCTGGTTGAGCTGCATGTCATTTCTTTTCCATTTTTTAATTTTAATAAATTATGAGCTATAGTTAGTGACCCGTAAGTCCGAGCTGGTCACAAGGTAAACAAGTCTCTTGATTATATGCCTTTTCGTCCCTTGTTTCCCTGCGTTCTTTGATTTGCTGATATCACTTGGTCAAGTGCGAACGTACCAGTCTACTAGTCTATTTATTGCTAGTTATTACCAGTATTACTATAAATCAGAACGGCAGAAAAGTTGATATAAAAGAAATAAAGCGAAGTTCTACCGTGAATTCTGTTAATTCTCAAGTGATCTTGTGGTATAAGAACAACAAGAATAAAGACACAGGTATGATTTATTAACACATTATGTTCGAGAAAACAAACATATTGTTTCCTCGAACCCATGCTCGACTATTCTATGTGAATCATGCTCGTGCGATGTCTTGATGTCAAGAAACATGGCCAAGATGACAACCTCGTCTCCATCGTGATCTTTTATCATGATGACTACGTCATTCCCCTTTGTTCATGCTGCTGGAAGGCTAATGTTTTTTTCAATGAAGACCATGTGTCGAAAAAGATGCTTTTTAATCTAAGGTGAAGAACTGCTCCATGCACAACTCAAGTGTAGAATTTGTAGGCTCTCATCAAGGGCGCCTACCTTGTAGGAAGTGTGTTTATTCACGGTACTTTACGCGTAGTAATTGGTGTCCTATGACCCAGTCCTGTTAATCTAGTTACAGGGATTTTCAAATTCTAACGTCTGTTAGTGTTGACCAATCAAAAATCACGCTATCTGATTCCCTGTGGCCAGATCGTATAACAGTTGATCTCTTGTTTCATAAACACCGGAATTTGAAACCACAAAGTTATTCATACGTCATCTTGATCTCTCTGTGTACTTCTGGGTCACGGTACGGTTCTAGGACACTCTCTGTACTGGATCACAGGACACCAATTGCTCTACAGTACTGGGAATAAACACTCTTCCTACAAGGTAGGCGCCCTTGCTCTCATCAGATCTCTCTTCACGTTTCTAAGGCTCTAAATCCAACTCTTCTAGTGCAACGAATAACAAAATATTTACGCTATGTACAAGTAGAGGACTGTATATATTCTCTCCATCGAAGATTTTATAGTAGAGGCTCGAACTCCATAATNCTCTTGTTTCATAAACACCGGAATTTGAAACCACAAAGTTATTCATACGTCATCTTGATCTCTCTGTGTACTTCTGGGTCACGGTACGGTTCTAGGACACTCTCTGTACTGGATCACAGGACACCAATTGCTCTACAGTACTGGGAATAAACACTCTTCCTACAAGGTAGGCGCCCTTGCTCTCATCAGATCTCTCTTCACGTTTCTAAGGCTCTAAATCCAACTCTTCTAGTGCAACGAATAACAAAATATTTACGCTATGTACAAGTAGAGGACTGTATATATTCTCTCCATCGAAGATTTTATAGTAGAGGCTCGAACTCCATAATATTTTATCACTTTGCTTAGGCTCAAACTCAAAGATTTAGATCGCGTGTTTACTTCACACTCGGAAATCATGCCCCTATTCAGGCAAAGAGATCTTAAGCCAATATCAGTATTTACAAGCGAATCTAAACCCGGGGGTCATCACAAAATTACAATTTATCTCACACCATGGTCTAACGAACTAGATATCAGCGATTATATGAAAACAATTTAGGTTATACATGATTAATCAAGTTGAATTTTTCTGGATGAATTTTTCTAATACGGGGTTGGAACCACACAAGATCGACAACAAACCATAATCTGTATCTTATTTTGTGGAATATCAATTTGTCTCATTTCAAATGTCGTCACAAAACCGCTTCCATGTATGATCGAAGTTGTAAATTCTGAACGTATTTCAATAGAATTTTCTATAAAACATGCTCCCCAACCCATTTCATTNGAATTTTTCTAATACGGGGTTGGAACCACACAAGATCGACAACAAACCATAATCTGTATCTTATTTTGTGGAATATCAATTTGTCTCATTTCAAATGTCGTCACAAAACCGCTTCCATGTATGATCGAAGTTGTAAATTCTGAACGTATTTCAATAGAATTTTCTATAAAACATGCTCCCCAACCCATTTCATTATCTGCAAATTCTCACGAAAACTTATTTCTATTTTGCGGGTTCTTACTTTACAATGAAGGAAAAACGCCTTGTGGTGACCGCAGCCCCAACCGCAATATATGTCTTCATCTAAGAGGGGGTTGGGTGGGTGGTACTTCGTACATTTTGCTCACGGGATGTGCCATGTGAAATCCTTTCCGAGTATCGTTTTAGTCCATGTTTTCTAACTCCGAATTTCAGAAGAAGGGAATTTTCCTGGAACCGGTTGCGAAAGGGGCAGAGACGTAGGAACCGGGGGGCACTGGGGGCACGTGCCCCCCCCCCCAAGATTTTGCAATAAACAAAGGAGTGCCCTTTTTATTTTCAGGAAGTGCCGCTTTAGCTTAAGTGCCCTTAAAGTGTCGTGCCCCCTCAAGTTTGAGATGCTTCCTACACGTCCCTGGAAAGGGGGTTTTTATCACAGGGGGTCTTTATTATATTGTTTTTCACTGTAATTTTACGCTTTGGGCACAGGGAAGCCAGATTAACCTTCCCAGTGGAATTTCGCTGCGCAGCGCAATAGAAGTCACGGAAAATGAATAAAAATAGAATAAATTACCAAATAACAAATTTAATAAAAATAGAATGGATTACCAATTAACAAATGTTACAAAAATTTACACTTAATCTAGTTTCCCTGTGGTGAGTGTGATCATGGGCAATATTTTGATCATCATATAGGCCGCATCAACGGTGCATTTTTTTGCACTACCTAATATAAGGCATCGCGATAATAAACTAATTTTGCACAGGGAAGCCAGATTAACCTTCCCAGTGGAATTTAGCTGCGCAGCGAAATAAAAGTCACGGAAAATGACTAACGATAGAATAAATTACCAAATAACAAATTTAATAAAAATAGAATGGATTACCAATTAACAACTGTTACAAAAATTTACACTTAATCTAGTTTCCCTGTGGTGAGTGTGATCATGGGCAATATTTTGATCATCATATAGGCCGCATCAACGGTGCATTTTTTTTGCACTACCTAATATAAGGCATCGCGATAATAAACTAGCCTAAGATAACAGCAACAGTAACAACAATAACAATAAATTAACATTAAAAGGATGCTGGTTGTGGAATATCCATTTCGCCTCTACGTCTATGGAATGCTTAACTCTTGTATTTTCTGCACTGTCGTCGGCAAATACTTGCTTAAAAAGCTCAGTTCTATCAATCCGGGAGTTTCTAACGTTATTAAAGTTGAAATACAGCTTTCTCAATCTCAAATCGTCATTATTGCCCATGCTGTGATCTTGGAGCGCAAACCCCCTTGCTAAATGAAAGTAACTTTTCAAGCATAGAATATTTCTATGCACCCATGTCTCAAGTCTTCCTATCTTTGCAAGCCTTTGTTCACCCGTTCATCGACACAAACGAGACTTATTTTCACTGATATTGCGCTCTTTTCTGTCTGATGTGATCATGGCTAAAGGTTGTTGCAAATCGACACGAAAGTGCGCCTCAGAGCCATTCATCTTTCTCTATGTGATGTGTTACGGAGCAAATATCACCCTGTTTCCTCAACTGGTCATCTCAAAGCTGTGTCATGAACGATATAACAACACTGTTTGCAAGAATCTTGGATCGAAAAAGTTCAAGGCCGCAGAGAATGTTGTTTACGCGCAAGCTGCAACTTGGGATACAATAATCTTCTCCTCAATTTGCGTTCCAGCAATCTTCACCATCCTGCCGATGGGTGCATTAGCCAGTATGATTTCTAAAAGAAAGATTTTGTTTCTGCCTCCAGTTATCGTTATTCTTCAATCGATATTGTACATTTTCTGTGCGAGATATCAATCGATTCCCCTTGCCTTCGTGGCATTGGCAGCAGGATTGACCGGCATTTTTGGTGACCTCAATGGAGCTGTGATGCTCTCTTTCACTCATATGGCAAGTGTAACTAATAACGACCATTTTCGAACACTTAGGTTTGGAATTCTCGAAGGTTGCGTGGCCTATGGAAAAGCTTTTGGCAGTCTCATTGGAGGGTTTTTGTTGAAACATNAAAGAAAGATTTTGTTTCTGCCTCCAGTTATCGTTATTCTTCAATCGATATTGTACATTTTCTGTGCGAGATATCAATCGATTCCCCTTGCCTTCGTGGCATTGGCAGCAGGATTGACCGGCATTTTTGGTGACCTCAATGGAGCTGTGATGCTCTCTTTCACTCATATGGCAAGTGTAACTAATAACGACCATTTTCGAACACTTAGGTTTGGAATTCTCGAAGGTTGCGTGGCCTATGGAAAAGCTTTTGGCAGTCTCATTGGAGGGTTTTTGTTGAAACATTACGGATTTCCAACGGCGTTCTCTCTCGGTGTTTCTGCCAGCATCCTCAATATTCTTTTCATTGCGTTCTTTCTTCTGGAACCACCAGAATCGAACGAGAAAGAGTTGAGAGTAGAGGAATCAGTTATAACTGATAATTGCTTCAATCAATGCAGGAAATTTCTGAGCAATCTTAAAGAAAGCTTTGTAAATGTTGCTCGATTCGCCCAGAAGTATTTTTATTTACCCACACCAGGGAAATCAGTCGGCCTTGTGCTCCTTGCGATATTTTTTGAGATCTGTACTCTTGCAGGCGAGGATATTATGATCACACTCTTTATAAAGCACAGCCCTTTGAACTTGTCATCGGACGAAGTTGGTTTATATTGGTTTACTCTGCACGCAATTCGAGGTACTGGCGCAGCATTTCTTGGGTACATTGCAACTAAATGTTTTAGCCCATCTGATTTAAGCGTTATCATCCTTGGTAGTATGAGTATATTTGCTACACATATTGCAATGGCATTCTCGACGACGAAAGAAATGCTCTTTGGCTTCTCTGTGTTTACTCTTGCTTTTTCTTTTGCAATAGGAGGCATTTTTGCACACCTCACGAAAATCGTTACGGAAGATGAACATGGAACTGCCTTGTCATTCATGGCATTTACTGGATTGATCAGTATCAACGTAATTGCATTTAGTGCAAACAAAGTGTTCACACTAACGGCTGCAGTCTTTCCCGGATTCAGTATTTTATTACTTGTATTTTCAAGTTTCACAGCCTTGATAATAATGGTTTTTGTAATTTGTGTTGTGGAAAAGTCAGGAGGTTGCCTTCAAAGGAAGGAGCTTGGCTCACACGAAGACAAAGAGCAACTACCACTCCTGAAAGAAGGCACACCTTGAAAATAGTAATACCGTAAAAGCTCTTTTAAGCCCCGGGGAGCTCGTTTGATTTCGGAGACTACAGATTGGCTTAAAGGGGCTGTATGGGGCTCTACAAGATTGGGTTTTTAATGGCGGCCAGTTTCATGCGTCGAAGATGCATTTAAAGTAACGTTACAAAAGAACCGATACAAATACTTTACTTTATACTACTTTGAAAACTATAGGTATTGAAAGTCTATAAGCCTCAATCTTTATATCAACAAATCTTCCACTAAAGCATCGATCACCAAGATTGTCGTCGCAGGTACTTTGGATTACTACCATTCTCTGTTCAAAATCGCCATTAGTTATAAACGGGCTATAAACACATTCGATGATTTGACACGCAGATCCACGCAGAGAGGAGGGGTTGTACAGCCCCTTTAAAGGAGAGGGGAGGGTCTTATTCGCACAGTCAAATGGCAAGGATATGAATGATAGCCTTTCAGTTCCTTTATCCCATTTTTTCGGAGTTGAAGACAAATTTGGCATCGTTTTTAAGACTGATTACAAGTTCGTAGTTATTGATAGACTGCTGGACGAGCAAACAATATGTTGTTGTTGTTGTCGTTGTTGTTGTTGCGAGAACTTGGACTACAGTATCTCGTGAGTCGAACAGTTTTCGTCCCAAACCTATCGAAATCAACATGCAAACTTGTACAGCGCAATAAATGGAAGTCTTCGTAACCTGTGGTATTTGCTGTTAGTGCCGTTCTTTATAGAAAACTTCTTGATAGAGAAGGGGGCTAAATAGAGCTTTTACGGTGATCTAGCTACGTCTCCCCCCCCCCCTTGCAAGCCCAAGTTAGGTATAGACTGGATAAACTAGACTACTAATAAAAGAACTGTCATATATCATATATCATATGTCATATATCTATTCGGTAANTGCGAGAACTTGGACTACAGTATCTCGTGAGTCGAACAGTTTTCGTCCCAAACCTATCGAAATCAACATGCAAACTTGTACAGCGCAATAAATGGAAGTCTTCGTAACCTGTGGTATTTGCTGTTAGTGCCGTTCTTTATAGAAAACTTCTTGATAGAGAAGGGGGCTAAATAGAGCTTTTACGGTGATCTAGCTACGTCTCCCCCCCCCCCTTGCAAGCCCAAGTTAGGTATAGACTGGATAAACTAGACTACTAATAAAAGAACTGTCATATATCATATATCATATGTCATATATCTATTCGGTAATAGACGTGCTCCATGTGTGTTCCGTGGTCTTTATACCACATCTTGGATTTATATAATACCATATTTTGACACCACTCTCCTACCACAGATCGGGCTTTCTTTACGCTACCACCGGGTGAGTCAATTAAAATATTACCCATTTGAAAAGATACTGCTTCGCGAATATCAAAGCAATAACATTGAAAACTTTCTTGTTTCTTGTCAATATGTTCAATTACATTCGTTAATTTACCTTGCTTCAATCCGTCATTCCATCACGTTGACATATGAGATTTTCTACAGAAAGCCCCTGTCAAAAACCTGTTAAGACGAGTGAAAACGGTGAACAAAATTTCCTTTGTTTTCCTCCCTAGCAGTAATGACACTTACATACTCTCCTCCGCGAGCTTTCGTTGTTTTTCTTTATTAGTTCCGTAGTTGTCATCATTTGTAGGAAGGAAGACCAAGGAAATTTTGCCCATCGTTTTCGCAGGTTTTTGGACGGGCGTTTCTGCAGAAAATCTCCCATATCCACGGGAAGGAATGGCCGATTAAAGCCGGGTAAATCATCGAGCCTAAATGGATATATTGGGAATAAACGAGACAGCGTTTAATAGTATTGCTTTGATATTCAGGGAGTAGTTGCCTTCAAACGGGGATTCTTTTTTCTTTTTTTAATCGCCGCTCACCCGGTACAATAGCATCAGTTACTTTTGAATGACACTGGAATTCAAAGCTATCAGTGAATGTAGGTTAAGGAAATATTCTCAATCAGTCATTCAAAACAAGCACAGCCACAAAAGTTGCTCCGAAGCCAGCAGGGCAAACTCTCACCTTGCGCACGCGAAAAGTGGTTTCGAAGAGCAGTCGTGAGTTTGAAACGAAAGAAGAAGGATCAATCTAAAAATTTGCGTAGCAGATTTTTTCTTATTTTGATTCAGGAGCTGAGTAGTGATTGCTTCATTTAAGCATAGTGATGATTTAAGCCCTAAATGTGCGAGAATTGCAATGCCTTCTGCTCGGCTTCGGAATCAAATAAATAAAATCCTTGGGGCAGATCTTTAGATTTATCCCTCTTCTTTCGTTTTAAACCCGCGACTTCTCTTAAAAACAACATTTCGCGTGCACAAGGTGACAGTTTGCTGTATTGATTTCAGGGCAACTTTTGCGGCTTTGTTTGCTTTGAATTATTGGTTGAGAGAATTTCCTTTGTCTGTAATCGCTAATCGCTTTAAATTGCGGTGTCAATTAAGAGCAACTGATCCTATTATGTTACAAAATCTGTCCTTGCTTTACAAGCCTGTATTTTGCCGGATATTTATTTATCAGACTTATTCTCGTTCTATAGCTATGGTGCCAACTTAGATAACAACGACCGATTTTGTAATACAATAGCACGAGTTGCTTTCGTTGACACCTGAATTCAAAGCGATTAGCGATTGCAGTAATTCAAAACAAACAAAGCCGCAAAAGTTTCTCTTAAACCCAAGTAGGTAGCTCGCTCGTGGTGCATTCCAGAAATTGTTTTTAAGAACAAACATGAGCATATATCGAAAGCAGAAGGAAATATCTACACATTGACCTCGGGCATTTTATTTCCTTTGTTTAGAAGCTGAGCAGTAAGTGTTTTAATTACACCCAAAAATATAAGAGAATTGAATCGCCTCCCAATCGGCTTTTGAAACAAACAAATTAAATGCCCGAGGCAGATGTGTAGATATATCCTTCTTCTTTCGATCTATGGAATGCACAACGAGTGCGCTAGCTACCTGGGGTTTCAGAGAAACTGTGCGGCTTTGTTTGTTTTGAATAATTGGTTGAGGGAATTTCCTTTGTCAGCAATCGCTAATCGCTTTGAATTCAGGTGTGAATAGAAGCAACTGATGCGATTGTCTTACAAAATCTGTCCTTGTTAACTTAGATATAAAAATTTAGTCCGATAAAATCAGTCATATTGTTGTTTAGTTACAAGTGATTTAATAGAAGTATTTATGTAAAGGAGAAGCTCTCTCGACGTTTCATCAACATTCAACAAGTACTAGTCAATAATTGTTGGACTTTTTCTCGAGATTGTTTGCTCATGGGGGTGCTACAACTTTTGGACACCACGCCATTTCCTTTCATCAAGATTGCAACGAGATTGCAACAACATTTCAGCAATCACTGGTCAACGTTTGTTCAACAGTTTATCGAGGTTGTTTGCTCATCGAGGTGCTACGATTTTTTTCCTTTGCACATTAACCATCTGCCAAAATGTTATTTACAAGCAGGTCAGCTTTGAGAAGTAGAATCCGATGAACGCTGTTGAGTCGCTTAATTGCGGCAGAGTCGAAATCTAATAGTCCCTAGATTTGTCTTGTATTTATTGATTAATGAATGAATAGGCAATGCTGTGGGATTCGTTTGGGCACTTGCATGTTAAAGTGATCAATGATTTAAGAAACGAAGAGATTTTCACGAAAGTCTAAACAAACGAAAAAACCAGCAACCCTAGATGAATATGTTTTATTAAAAAAATACAGGATCCCGTTACATTTGAAAGCGATTTGATTAATATTACATGAGGCAATTGTTCAACTTATTAAATAAAGAGAGGTTTCTTGCACATGCTGAAGAAACCTGTAATTAAATCTGTGAATCCCTGCCTTCCAGATTTTCATTCCTATCATAATCTCTTACGCAAATAATGGAAGCCGTTTTACAATCGATAACTCGGAATCACTCACTCTGTTTTCCGATTAGAGCTAGGGCGAGTTAAATTTGCGCAATCGAATCTCTTACGTTGCGAGCGTGGGGAGTGTCAAGCTCGTGCCTTTAGCAAAGAGTAGGCACGTAAAGTTACGGAGAGGAAACCCACGAGATTTAGGAGAAGAAACAAGGCGAGGATTTCCTTCATAAAGAGTAACAACAGCGTGATTTTGCAGAGAAACCAGTTTTTGCATCTTCCAGTGAGAGGTTAACGAAATTTGAAATTTAATGGTGCCTCCAGTCCAAGTTCAACCTGTAACAAAGTGATGACATTTTGGTTGAGAAACGAAGACAACAAGTTCCTGAATAACAAAATAGAAGCAGCCAGATTTGGCAAAGAAAACAGCAAATTCAAGGGAGATATTGACGGAATTAGAAAACAGATGGTGCTTTAGATTAAAGTTTTGATAGAACACACCAGGGAAATTTATCTGGAAAAACTAAAGCAAGGATTTCCATTTACAGGAGAATAACAATAGCTAGTTTTGTTTGAAAAAGGTCGGTGCATGTATTTTGCAGGAAAAGATTAAATCAACTGTGAACCTGATAGTGCTTCAGCTCTTCGCAAAGAACCGACCTTAACTTTGAACAGATAAGCAAAAAGCGCTACTTCCTTTCAAAGAAGTTATATTGTCTGCATCGTCTTGTGGTATCGAAGAGATTCGAAATCTTGGTGTGCTGTGAATGACTGATTCTTTCATTTGCCGGCAAAGTTTGGCCCTCGCTTAATGTTTTCCAGATTCTAATGACTTATCAAGAGAATGCTAATGTTGGCAAAAGAATAATGTATCTTTTATTCAATATTATAGTCACATTGTCAATTCTAAATGCAGTCAATTGTCAACGGTTCAGGAAATGCCAGAATGGATCTTCTGTGGTAAGTAGAATTTGCTTTATGTATTGCTACGACAGCATCAGTTGCTTTTAATTGACACGAAATTTCAAAAATTGTAAAATATGATTTTAGATTATTACACGTATTTTTTTATAAGAAACTGCCCATAAGAAACTCAACTCTCAGATCGCCAAAAAATTAAGAAACTCCAGTACTGGGACGATATAAGTTAAGAAACTATTTATTTTGATAAAGGAAATCCTCGACATATTTCTACTTTATGTTCACTTGTTTCCTGTGTCATGGTACTTGAATAATGTCTAGACATTGGAAAGGCTTGAAAAACCTTGTTTCGAAATGTTCACGAGGGCATAGGTAGTGAACATGAAGATTGTTATGGAACCTCTAAGAAATTCGTAAGAAACTCTGAATACTCAAAATTTGATAATTTTAAGAAACTTTCAGTACTGGCCAAAATTCTTAGTTTCTTATAGAAAAATACGTGTAGCTTGCTTTTGCTTAGTTTTCTGTTTCTTGCAAGGGGTCGAATCGAAAAATATTGAGGCAAATCTTTGTAATCTGTATAAATGTTTTAAAATGTAATTAAATAAAATGAAATCAAAGAAAAGTAAACCTAGGCTACGTATTGTTACAAATCTGCGTTCGTTAGTGAAATTATTCTTAAACTAGCTTATAAAGTTAGGTGTGGATTGAAAATATATGTTGATTTGCATCTTTCTTTGCTTTCTAGGGACCACTACCAAAAACAGCTAAAAATACA
Organism: Aurelia aurita complex sp. Pacific; assembly: GCA_004194395.1. NCBI lineage: Eukaryota > Metazoa > Cnidaria > Scyphozoa > Semaeostomeae > Ulmaridae > Aurelia > Aurelia aurita complex sp. Pacific. Next base: position 204,680 of record REGL01000014.1, on the reverse strand, counting down.
ACTTTGATTCTGAAGAGTTTGCGAACATTGCTTGTTCAGAATAACCTCCATGCTTACATCGTGCCGGCTGTGGATGAACATCAGGTATGGATTGGATTGGAAGCAAAGATTCATTAGTTTAAAGGCAGAAACACCGCAATACAACAAAAACAGCAGCAAATGGTTGAATACATTTTATGCCAGTATTTCGTCCTGCCATGCAGGACTTCTTCAGGGCTGTAATCACTAGTTTTTAAATCCTCCAACGTGTTCCTGTAGGGTAAATTGGGGGCAAATTGGCTCACTTGATCTCTTTCCTTCTGGAATAGAGGCAAGGTGTTCTTGGTCAGAAACTTGCAGCTTTTTCAATGAATGAAATTGTTTCTTTCATGATAGGAATTCATTCTTTTCAACTAAAGCACACAAGCCGCGAAACCCAAGAATTTGTCAATGACCCATTAGGCTCGCCTTATTCTGTCATAACTTGAAAGCAGAGGTTAAAATCTCGAGGGGTGTATCACTCTTCCGAAAAAGCGTACGAAATTTTTTAAACAATAGGATTTTCAGGGATTTTTTACGGATTTTTCTTCAGAACAAAATAATTTTTTTCATTAAAAATCATCGAATCACGGAACCTTTTCTTGTGTTGTTCTTCTGAGGTTTTGTCTCCGTTCCTCTTAGTCTGAATACGTGGCACCTCAAGCTAAAAGAAGACAGTTTGTTTCAGGATTTGCTGGATCTGCTGGTAAGACAATTCCTCATTTCTATTGCTTTACTTTAGTTCAGTAAAGACGAGGGGCATTTCACTCCTTCGAAAAAGCGTACGAAATTTTTTCAGAACAAAAGGATTTTTACTGATTTTTGATGGATTTTTCTTGAAAACAAAAGGATTTTTGCCTAAGGTGTACGAGATTTTTTGGGAGTGAAATGCCCCTCGAGTAAAGAAGAATGTTAACAGGATTTTTCGGAATAACATTTGACCAAACATTATGATTTGACATTATGCCCATATACAGTAAAGCCCGCGTATAAGAACCTACGATTCTACAGCCAGCCTGACTAGGTTCTTATGTTTTAGGTATTTAATGGGAAATGAGACTGTTAAGGTTCTTGAATTGGTTCTTACTTTATTCAAGGCTTCCAGTAATTTCTTTTCTTCAGATTCAAACTTTAGGCCTATTATTTACTGTCAGTTCACATCATTTGACTTTATGAGGTATTATTCACAGCAGAAATTTGTGGAAGAATCATGAATTTTTATAAAAATCCAAAGAAAAGCTTTCAAAAGCTTCTCATCGGATAATGTTAAAATTTCTGATTCTTCCACGAACTTCTGTTGTGAATAAGACCCCATGATCTCTACAAATAAGAACCTATTTCAAATTTCAGGCTGAATGGGTTCTTATACAATAGGGGTCTAATTGCAAATTTCAGCCTGCATGTTCTTAATCGACTAGGTTCTTATACGCGGGTTTTTACTGTACGTTCCCTTTAGCCCCCCCCCCCAACTTTGAAATACTTTCAATCACCAGCCTTTTTCGGGGGAAAATCCACCCTTAATCGGGAAAAACATTGGTAAACAATCGACTTTTGATCGGGCAGCCCCCCCCCCAGATTTATCTTCCCGTACGCTTATGGCCGTTTCCAGTGATGGTAAGGGGCACTTACCCACAAATGACCCTCCACCGTTGTTGGACATACCTTATCAAGTAACAGTAAAATTCCAGAATACAGTTCTTTCATTGAACCTACTCTTTAACCAAAAGTAGTTCGATTTTTTATCTCAAATTT
>REGL01000014.1:184901-202762 GCA_004194395.1 Aurelia aurita complex sp. Pacific | reverse complement strand
CCATTACTGATCGCCCGTTACGTGCCCTCGTGCAGGCTAGGCTGCAGTGAAAGTGATCACGTGCAATGGTAGATAGCTTGCTGTGATTGGTTAAATTTGATTGACAGTTTAGGTCTTGTGGCTCGGAGCCACTTATATATGCTTATATTCCCTTTAAGGAAAGCCTTAACATGTTTTTACTTTATTTTCACTTGTTTCTGTATCATATTATTCGAAAGGTACCTGAGTATCAATGTGTAAACATTGGAAAGGCTTCAAAAAGTCTTGTTTTGAAATATTCACAAGGGCACAATAGTGAACTTGAAGATTGTTATGGAACCTTCAAGCAACTCACTTCAAGCAGCAAGCACTCAAAATCTAGTAATTTAAAGAAATTTTTATTGCTGGCCCAAATTCTTAGTTTCTTAGTTTCAAATTCTTATAAGAAAGTGTGTGTATCTCCTGTATATTTTTGATCAAGTTGATACTGATTTTAACGTCTGGTATTGTTTAATTTTTTTGAAAAAAAGTTGTGAAATTGATTAAATAATATTATACTTGCTGCCCATGAGATTTTGACACAATTTCCTCTGGAATTTTGAGTATTTTGTGTGTGCAGTTTCACGAGAAAGTCTTTTTACTCTTATTTAGGCCAACCCGGTATCCCTACGCAGAACGTTTGGTTGAAGCAGGTAATTTGCAATCAGTATCTTTTTCATAAGCCTACTGAGTGAGTGAAATAAAACCGGCCAGCGTTTGAAAAATACTGTTCCTTATCAAAGCGATAGTATTGAAAAGCGGCTTGTTTTATTGCTGATATGTCCAATTAGGTCCATAATTTACCACGGCCATTCCTCACCGTGGTTATGGGAGATTTTCTGCAGAAAGCCTCTTTCGAAAACCTGCAAATACGAGCGAAAACAGCGAACAAAATCACTAAGGTTTAAGATTCCTAATAATGACAATAATATGTATTCATGTATTTTCTCCTCTTGGGAGAATGGAATCCCCCTGAATAAGCTATTCATACTAGGGGGATGGGCTTTATTACTAAGATAAGAATTGAACCAATTTAGTGGAATACCTCTGATGCCATAATGTTCCATCTTTTTCAATAGTATTTCATGGTTAACTGTATCAAAAGCCTTTTGGAGATCAATGAAAATTCCGCAACCATATCTGTTTTTGTCATCGCAAAACAGGCAACGGCTGAGAAATGGGACACAAAGATGGGAGCTGAGGCTGAGCAATATTCTTATAATATTATTAAAAATTGGGTGATTCTGAGCCTGAAGATTCTTATAAACATTATTCTTGTTGAAAAAAGAGTGTTGTGTTGCTAAGCTTTAACTTTTCTGCTTTGGGCTTTCTATTCATATAGCTTCTCTATAGCTGACCCTTTCTGGTTCCTACCATAAGGTTTCTTGTTCCATTCTCAAAACCATACATTTAAATTGGTGAATATATATACTTTGCTTGTAGGAGCTGAAAAGTGGGGAAGTTGTTGGCATAGATCCTCGACTAATAACGATTGGTAAGCAGTTATAAAGATGAGGTGTTTTCTAACGTCCATATCTGGCTGCTTATTTTTGTAGCAGTCTGAAAACTCATTTCAGATAAGATCTTCCTAAACAGAACACCTCTTTGCAACGGAAGCCACTTTCAAAATGAAAATTTAGCAGAACATAGTGTGCTACCAGCAAAAATGATAGTAGAAACTCCAATGGATGATGGCAGTTCAATCTGATTTAACCATGGGTTGTTAGACATGACTGGTGTGCTTCTATGGAGGAGCGCTGCAACAAATATGTACCTGCGGAGGAATAATTTATATGGTGTTGCGGAGGAGATTATGAAAGTCCGAAAGAAAGAAAAATATTTTTGATCGCTATATCTCGGTGTATTTACTTTGCGCAAATTTCCAATACGCTTTCTTCCTGTTGCGGAAATATTTCTAAAGACTGTCAGTATTATCGTGCGCTTAACTTTACTTGAAAAATTTATTGCTTAATTTTAAGTTTTAATCTTATACACCCGTCTTTTTCAGCTGACTGGCAATCGAGAAGTGCGGTGAGTTTGTGATACTTCTTTCTGAGATATTTCATGAAGAATTATTCTGTAAATCTGAAGAATTAGGCAGTTCATATTGCATTTGAAGGTTTATCCGCGAGACTTGAAAGTGTTCCAGTAGTGCGGCTTGCCATCTATTTTACAGTTCTTATTGCCTTTAGAAAATTAAGAAACTGACCCAGTACTAAAAGTATTCTAATATCAGATTTTCAGTGCTCAGAGTCTCTTAACAGTTTCTTAGAATTCCCGTGTTTTTATTGATGGGGATCTCATGTGCCGTCGTTAAGATTCCACTTCCAATGTATGTGAAACCGCATCGCATCTATCTAGATATTACTCAAGTAAAACCGAATTATCAAGTACAACAAAGAATCAAAAGTATGCTGCAGATGCAAGCCGAAATCGAAATGGTTTTCAGATCTGATGATCTAACAGTTCAGTTTTTTAAAACGTTTCTGATAAACAAAAAGACTTCTAATCGTATTCTGCTATAGTAGTAAGCTATTCTTTATTATCAATGCCTGGACGTTTAGCTCATTTTCAAGATTTGATTTCATTCTTACGAATTTCAGTAGGTTTGAAGAATTTTGAATTATTTTTTCCAATCTTTTAAGAACATGAAAATCGGAAATTTCTTAGTTAGGGAATATTTGTCTTTGAATAGAATTTGAAGAAAGCAGGCATTGTGCTGAAAGCAGAAGACAAGAATCTCATTGATGAAATTTGGACTGATAAACCAGTACCAAAAAAGACAAAACTCACTGTTCTGGATACGAAGTACACAGGTTCGTCTATTTTTATTACTTTCCTGATCTTGTATGGTTTTTTCGAGCAAACTTTTCAGATGAAAAAGCGTCAAACCTGGTCGCTAAAGGCTCGCTTAACCTTTCTTCGTCACAAAATTCTTCATCAATTTTGGGTTGAGTGGACGAGCGGCTTAAACAATTTCCGTCAGGTGACTGAAGTTAAACTCCGGATGGGTGACCTCTCGGAGGCCTAACCTCGCAACTCACTTCGTCATCCTTCGGAAGCGACGTTAAACTAAGGGTCCCATGCCTGTATGTGGCATGCATAAAGGGCCTAAATTAGCTTTCAATAGCTAAAATCCCTTCAGCCCACCTAAGATAAATCGCTGAAAAAAGTGGGCCAACGTTCAGGTGGGTGAAAGTTCGTTTGTTGTCGATAGGTTGGTTGGAATCAAATGCTGATTATTAGCCGAAANGGGTCTACGAAATGAAGAGCTAAAGCTTGCTACTGCGGTTTCCTTATTTCTGGAGAGTTAAAATCCGTCATGTCACCTGAGATTTGCGATAACGCAAAATTCCTTTGGAAACACTTATATTGTTGTTATTTGCGGGCATTTGCAGGTGACATCTTATTTGAGACAGACCATGATTCATGCTGCCTATACTATGTTTACACGAGTTTCGCTGATACGCAAACTGAAAGAATGTTTTTTATTTTTCAGGTGAAACATGGCAAAACAAAGTAACTCGTTTACGAAACAAACTGGCGGAAAGGAAATCAACAGTGATAGTTCTATCCTTGCTTGACGATGTTGCATGTATGTTATATTTCTTTGTCTTCCGCACAATTTATATGATGTTAGAACTTTGGAAAATTGCACCCTTCGGATCCACCCTCACCCTTAAAAATTATTGTGTGAATCTTGAAAAAGACTCGAGAACCTTGCGTTGTTATCAAGCCCCATTTTCGGTTCTGTTGTTCGGTGTGGGGGTGCTGTGGGGTGACTAAACTGCAAACCTTGCAAAAGTTGCAGAATCGAGCAGCTAGAATTGTAACTAAAAGTAGATTTGATACGCCTGCTATGGCATTAATTCGCAATTTAAACTGGCCAACTGTAAATGATGTTATTAGAAGCGAAACAGCTACCACAATGTACAAATCGCTGAATGGTCTCGTCCTGGAGTATCTTTCCGACATGTTCGAAAAAAATTCGACTCGAAATGTCAGAAAACTGAGAAATACCGAAACTGATCTCTCGTTACCCTTACGGAAAACTAACAATGGGCAGAGGGCTATATCTTTTCGTGGACCTAAGCTTTAGAATCAACTTGAACCTGATGCTAAACAGGCACCCTCCCTTGCCACCTTTAAGAGAAGAATAAAAAACTAGCCATGACAAAAAATTCCTATTTTGTTAACTATTATGTAGTATCTATATTTTGATCAGTAAATGTTTTGCCATGGCCCCCTGAAAAGCAGTTCTCATGGACTGACGGGGCTACCGTGCCTAAATGAATGAAATTAAAAGTTAAAAAGAAAATGACATTATTGATCTTGGAAGTTGCTACGTTGATCATTTATTGTATTGCAAATTGGTTTCATGCAAATTATTATTATCGTGAGTTTTAAATTTATTCAAAGTAGGCATATATACCGGGTGTCCCAAAATGATGTATTACTGTTTGATTGCTTACATGTCCATAACCAACGAACCGATTTTCAAAAACTTTGTTTCATTTGATTGCCTAAAGGCTGAATTGTATTTTAAGATGTTGGTTGTGGTCTTACCACGGCATTTTCATGTCGAAAAGGAGATTGATAAATCTGCTGAAATCAAGCCTTAGATGGCATGAGAAAGAAACGGCCTATTTTTCCTGTCAACATCTGAGATGTGATGCAAAAGGCTGAACTCGTATTCGCATTCTCTGAACTCAGTATTAACTGAATTCGTATTCTCTAAACGACATATATTCTCTGAATGACATATAAGTTCAGCCTTTTGCATCACATCTCAAATGTTGACTGGGAAAGAAGGCCGTTTCTTTTTCATGCCATCTAAGGCTTGAATTTGAGCAGTTTTGTCAATCTTCTTTTCGACATGAAGACATCGGCCTAAACCACAACCAACATCCTCAAATGCAATTTAGCCTTTCGGCGATCAGATAAAACAAAATCTTTGAAAATCAGTTAATTGGTTATGGACATATAAGCAATCAAACGATAATACATCATTTTGGGACACCCGGTACAATAGCTATAAAATAAAGACTAATTCAAGCCTACTATCTAGGAAAGTAAAATTTGTAAAAAAAAAAAGAAATAAAATACAGAATAATTTAGCTAAAAATACATAGATTTACAGATTTTACAATGTTTCAAATATCTGTATTTTTTTGTTTTTGGTATTGACAGAGTAGCAAATTTATATCGGCTGAAGAACTCAGCCTGAGCCACAAAAGGTTTACATAGTGTTGAAGCAATAGCTGTGATTGGTCCAATTTGGTTTTTTATTAGGTAGTCAAAAGGGGTACAAAAGATTATGAACTCACACAAACTTATTAGCATTCCATGCGGGAAGCTACTTTATAATCGTACAAGAGTTCCATACTTGATCTGAAAAATAACGAAAATTGAAAGACAGGGCTAAAATCGAAACGTGGTTGAAACATACAAGTTGCTTGTATGCATAGAATAAAGGGAATTTCTGATGTAGATTTAAAACAGAAATGCTAAACTTTTGATATTCTGTAAACTCTAGTTCAGGCCTTGTTAGCCTTCAATCGAATGCTTCACTGTTATTTTTTCGTGCAGGGTTGCTGTGTTTGAGAGGAAATGATATCCCATACAATCCATTTTACTTCGCATATATTCTCCTGACAAAGACCGAAGTAAGGTAAGTTGCCAGCTAAATACAAATCATGGTTTTAAAGAAAAAAAATAAAAAAACATTTTTACCATGCTCCGTCACCTGGACGTTGCTAGCATAGGTTCCAAATCTTTAAAAAGGCTGGTGTAAAATTGAGTGACCTATTTCTTTGAACTGAATGATTTTAAAGAAAATTTAGCTGTTTCTCTATAATTCTACCGTTGGATTTTTCTGAAATCTTCAATATCTTTAGAATTAGAGAGATTTCCTTCTTTTTCAAGAATTCAAGAGAAATTTTCAAAAACTTAAACCATCGTAATTTCTAAATTGTTTGACACAACATGAAGTAATTTCGAAGAAAACCATAGTTTATCAATGCTTACAATATGATATCAAGCAAAAGTATGTCACTCATCTGGTTTATGATTTAGAAATTTGATGACGTCACATCCTCAAATCAGTTGAAATTTAAAATACGCTGTAATTTCGAAAAATATTCAAAATTTCTGAAAAGTCCAACGCTAGAATTATAGATAAGTATCTAAAGTTTCTTCTCAGCCATTCAATCAGAAGAAATGGGTCATTGAATTTTACACCCACCTTTTTACGCTGAGATTTGAAACATATGTTGACGTTGCTGGGCTTGTGAAATACAGATGACATAAGGGTAACGTTGGTTTGCTGCGTTACTATGCTGGAAGTTTTATCGTGAATTCAGTCGCCACTTCGGAACTAGCATACTTTGTGGTCATGGGGTTAGTGCCCTGGGGGCTCAGTAGACTTATGACCCCACATGTTTCTTTCCATTTTGCCTTTTGCCATTTTTGGCATGCAACTTTATTGCATTCGCCTAATATCCTTACTAACTGCAACTCATAACCCAGATAAACAGCCCCAACAATTTATTAGATAATCTCGATGACGCTATTAAATAACTGTTGTGGATGATCTTTAAGTTCTTCTCCGTGTATTTTCTTGAACAGTTTCGGAACCGTGTTGAAGAAATATGTTTGGTAAGGTTTGCATAATGTTCACGTATTGTTCAAACAAAACAAACTGAAGAAGAAATTATCATAGATTCTATCGAAGACATGTTTGATTTATAAAGTTGAAAAATGTTCTTGACATCAGTTCTTGAAAGAAGAAGACGTTGTTTATTCTTGCTCAACTGGACTTGGGAAGACACTCTGCGTCGCGTTCTTAGCAACGCTTTTGCTCAAGCGCAACTTCATTGCTCTGGTTTTTGAACAGTTTTTGCATGAGTCAGTGTTGAATTGCGTTGGATGGTTGTTGTTACTGCAGTTGTAAAGCGAAGCAAGTCATAAGACATAAGTCTAGGAACTCATCACGGACCTATACTCATTTGAGTATTTTTCAAATTCCGTTCTAGATTATTTGTTGACAATTCAAAATTGACAGATGCAGTTCGTACACATCTTTGTCCTAATCCATCTAAAAAGGAATTTTGTGTTACAATACTCAACTATTCAGATCTGAGTAGCAATCTCATAAGCATCATGTCAAGTTCTGCAGAAAAGCTATGGGTAAGTTTTGCCTCAAATTTTCAACTTCCTTGATTGATATAAAATCGAGGGGCAAAGAACTTCAAAATAGCGTGCGTGATTTTGGGATTTCAAAGATCTTCCATATTTCTTAAAGTTTTTTTTATCATTTCTGCTATTTTCAAAGATTTATATTTTTTGAGATTTCGTAGATTTTTTTGGATTTTCAGATTTTTCAAGATTTTGACAGATTTTTCAAATTTTTTCAAGATCTTTAGGGATTTGAACGAATTTTGAGATTTTCTATGAATTGTTAAATGTTTTCAGATGATTTTGATCATTTTTGGGGAGCATTTCAGGGATTTATGACATTTTCGAAGACTTTAGGATTTTCTTGAGGATTTCTAAGATTTTGTGAAAATTTTTGAGATTTTCAAGATTTATGGACATTTTTTGGGATTTTTCACAAAAATATATGAGATTTTGGAGTGATTTGTCTCTCGTATCAAATGATGAATCATACCATAAGAAAATGTCTGCATCTTTGTTTTGTTTTCTGTTTCTAGATACCACCAAATGCCAACTATTTGCTGCAAGTCGGATTAAATGAGGTAGGCACTGTTCTTATTCTCTAACTATGAGAAATATTTTGCTGGGTTTGCAGCTCTGAAAGAGGGGATCATCAATCCTGCCCGTTTCCGCAGCTACTGCGAAGAAGCCATGAATCCAATTCTCCTGTTTTGCATATTCTTAAACAGACGAGACTTCAACTGAAAGATTCATCTTAAAATCTTTTAAAACAGGCCTAAACTGGTTGTGTTTTTCATTCCTTGCTTTTCCTACACAACGATTCCACGCAAGCTAGACGGTTGATTTTTTTCAGTTTTGTTTCTTTTCAGAGTCAGATCTTATTGGATTATTCACCTGTACAGCTCATGAAATCTCAGAAAAATAAAGTCGAAATTGAGGGCATGAAAGTTGCAAATGTAAGTTATCTTGCCTTTCCTTACTTTCCTTTTACCCTCCCAGGTGTTTTCGAAAGCGTTGTTTCCACTTTTCAAATTGCCCTTCCGATGAATTTAAGTTCAAACACCCAGGGGGCAGTCAGCGCATGCACATACATGGAGGTTAGTCCGATATTTCTGGGTTAGAACATTGCCAAAAATGGCACTTTTTGGTCCAAATAAACTGAAATTATGTTCATGTTATTTTTTGGCATCAAGTATTGTCAACTGATATTTTTGGGTTTGTTAGAGGCAATCCGACCTATTCTGCATTGTATTTGCATTGTTTCAGGTATCTTATGTTAATTAAATATTATGTTAATTTACAGTTGTCTGTATGAAATGAGCTGATATTTTTGGATTGCAAGGAAGCTGAACTGATATTTTTGAGATGCTTGAAAATTTCTTGAACTGTATGCGTATTTGCTGGGTATCCCCCCCTGTGTTCAAGCATTATATTACATTAAGAGGTTCTTTTTTAATTCTTTGTGTACCAGGTGTCCCAAAAATTGTCCTGTTTTGATTTGCCAGGATAAATACACAGGGCCAAATTGAAAATACAGGATTTGATCTTCAGACAAGAGCCTAAATTATGCTGAACAATTTTCTGTCCATTTTTGGTTGCGGCTGCTTGCTGAGTTCTAAGCGATTTCTACAAAATTACTGGTTTGGAAACTGCCTGGATCGATCATTTTTAGTTTGATTCATTATTCCATATTTCATTCTTTCTAGACCAGAGATGGAGTGGCCATTGTTGAATTCTTTGCTTGGTTAGAGAAGCAGGTATACATGAAGATATCACAATCTCAAATTGAAAGCTTCTCAAAAATAGTTTGTCTTCGTTCACATTTTAGAGGTGCGAAAGATTAAAGAAATTTGGTGCAAATCTTCGGATGAATTTATCTTTACGAAGTATAACTGAAACTTTTGATGTCGTTGTCATTTTCAACGAAATTGATTTGCACCAAATATTTTTGCAAAACAAGGGCAGATTTTGTAATACAATAGTATGAGTTGCTTTTATTGACATCTCAGTTCAAAGCGATTAGCGATTGCAGACAAAGGAAATTCTCCCAACAAACAAAGCCGCGAAAGTTTCTCTTAAACCCGGGTAGCTAGCTCGTTCGTTGTGCATTCCAGACATTGGTTTTAAGGGCAAACATGAGCATAGATCGACAGAAGAAGGATGCATCTACACGTCTGCCGCGGGCATTCTATTTTTTGGTTCAAAAGCCGTTTGGGAGGCGATTCAATTCTCTTATTTTTGGGTGTTATCAAAACATTTACTGCTCAGCTTCTGGACCAACGAAATAAAATGCCCGAGGTAGATGTGTAGATATATCCTTTTTCTTTCGATCTATGCTCATGTTTGCCCTTAAAGATAATTTCTGGAATGCACAACGAGCGAGCTAGCTACCTGGGTTTCAGAGAAACTTTTGCGACTTTGTTTGTTTTGATTTACTGGTTGAGAGAATTTCTTTTGTCTGTGATCGCTAATCGCTTTGAATTGAGGTGTCAACAAAAGCAACTCCCGCTATTGTATTACAAAATCTACCCTTGTTTTCTGCAGTTATTGTATGTAAATAATGTTTTATCTTTTGATTTCAGATCAATAATGGTGTAAGAAATATCAATGAAATCTCAGCAGCCACGAAGCTTCGAGAGTTTAAAAGGTATGTGATCAAAGTCTCAATTTCACTTTTATTTCTGGGGATCATTATTTCTCATGTTTATTCTCGATGAAAAGAATAGAAAATATCAGCTATCTCTTTCAATTCAATGTTCTTTTGTGTATCTCTTGTGTATTAGTTTTGCTTAAAGTTTTGAATCTTGTTTCAAATCATCAACTTTTTACTTTTGAATGGAGAAATTTGATATTTTAACAAACTTTTATTTTTCATACAGTAAACAAAAAGATTTCAAAGATCTTAGCTTCGAGACAATTTCTGCATTTGGTCCAAATGGAGCCATCATTCATTATCGGTAAGTCTGAAGCAATTTCATTTCCCAAATTCATTTTATTGGATAACTCAGAAAACTTAGATTGGTAGAGTAAAAATAATGAAATTAATCTAAAATTAATAGATTAATTAAAATAGTAGTTTCTTCTTTCCTTGTTTCTTCAAGGGCGCCTACCTTGTAGGAAGTGTGTTTATTCCCAGTACTGTAGAGTAATTGGTGTCCTGTGACCCAGTACAGAGAGTGTTTTAGAACCGTACCGTGACCAAGCAGTACACAGCGTCAGTCCTCTCAAGGTCAAGATGACGAATAACTTTGTGGTTTCAAATTCCGTTGTTTATGTAACACGATATCATTTGTTATACGATCTGGCCACAGGGAATCAGACAGCGTGATTTTTGATTGGTCAGCTCTAACAGACGTTAGAATTTGGAAATCCCTGTAACTAGAAAAACTTATGATATACACAGATTAACAGGACTGGGTCATAGGACACCAATTACTACGCGTACAGTACCGGGAATAAACACACTTCCTACAAGGTAGGCGCCCTTGGTTTCTTCAGTAAATTTGACACACTTGTTTTTTTGACAGGCCTAGTCCTCTCACATCGCTCAACATCGATGACAAAGGATTATATCTAGTTGACTGTGGATGCCAGTTCCCGTAAGTTTTCATCTTTGCCTTTGCACACCTAAAATTCATATGGTTCTTGCTTCAGACAATTCTACAGACTATGGTACACTTTTGAGCTTTACGAGAAGGTACAACAATTCTTGTAAATCTAAGTCAACTTTGAAGACTTATTTGTTTTTGTCAAAACAAACAATATACATCAACTGACCGTGGGAGATATTTAGAATTGTCCTTCTTCTTTTGATATATGCTTGTGACTTTTAATTAACAACTTCTTTTCGCATGTACAACGCGACAGTTCACCATACACTTCACCATACAGTTGGCCATACAGTTACCATACAGTTCACCATACAGTTCACCATACAGTTCACCATACAGTTCACCTTACAGTTCACCTTACAGTTGATATCTTTTGCGGCGTTGTTTGCTTTGATTTGTTGCTTGAAAGAATCTCCTTTGTCTGTGATCGCTAATCGCTTTGAAATGGTGTTTCAATCAAAAGCAACTGATGATATCTTTACTACATCTGCCCTTGTTGGTCAAATATGGATGCTCGAGTGCAGGCAACGAGGTTCTCAGGCACATTTGAAAAACATTAATTGTGTTGTCCTGGCTAAGACGCAGCATCAATCGAAATCATATGCAATAAATTGTACATAAACTAAATTGTATTTTGCGTACTATTGCTCTCAATACTTTTATTTTTCACAGCGAGGGTACAACTGATATCACAAGGACTGTACATTTCGGAAAGCCAACAGAATTTGAGAAGGTATGTTTTGCAAAATATAGTCTGTCGTAGGAGTAACTATGTTAATAATTACCTCCAAGAAATGGTCATTTTTCTCTTTAGTTTTGTATCTTTTAAACCAGGTTCTTTCTCTGCTCTCTCCTTTGGAGACGTAGGAGCCAGAGAGGGAAGGGACACCACCGTGTCCCTCTACGTTTTTCCAAAATGCTATATCATCTCAAAGTGCACCTTTCTTAGCCTCTTGGATAGATTTAAAAGGTGCCTCTCCAGTTCTAAGAAGTGCCCTTCTCAGAGACGTACCCCTTGACGTTAGAACTATTTCCATCATCCCTGTGTGTTTTTACTTATCATTATCAGGTTTCCAACTTTCTTTCCTTGAGAGTCTCCTCTTTTCGTTCCAGGAAGCTTATACACACGTTTTAAGAGGTTCAATCAGATTAGCAATGATTGTATTTCCTCCCGGGATTTATGGTGAGTGCACTGGAAAAATATACTGTTTATTTGGCGTAAAATATCATAGAACTGGGTGGATCAAAAAGAATTTCACATGTTTGAAAATTTGTTGCGCAGAGAATACTTAGGCCCAATTTAAACATCGTATTTTTGCCGTGTCGAATTTAATAACGTGTAATTTTTCTACCTTGCTGTATCAAAAGCAAACATTTCATCATCTATGATTATTTTTGGGTCTTTGACAAAACAACTCAAAAGGAAAATTTTATCATCGGTTTGATAATCAATTTTTGGTGATTTTTTAAACAGGAGTACTTTTTTTGGGACACCCGGTATATTTACAGTTCTTTTAAAAATAGAGGACAAATCACACAAAAATACTTCAGACTTTCGGCTATCAAACAAACTTTGATTCATCCCAATACCTCAAGTATTCTACGCATAACAAATGTTCAAACATGTGAAGTCCTTCTTGGTCCAGCCGGCATGTTTTAAACTGAATTATGTTCTATGTTCTAATTTAAATTATATGAACTGAACTGAACTGAACTTACCCACTTGGTTATCTTTATCATTGACAGTGCCGAACAACCTTGATAAGGAAGGGAGACCTTCCTATTTTCTTGCCTGCTATGGACTTGGCCTAAACGCTGCAATACAGTAAATCCCCGCATATAAGAACCTGAAAAAATAAGAACCTACAGGCTGTTTTTCCTAACTTATGCACCTTGTAATTAAGAACTTGTTTCAGTTTGATGAAAAATATGTTCTTATAGCAGGGGTGGCAAAGTTGATTTTGGATTGTCAGTGTTAAGTTCATTTTTGTCCCAGTGGGCTTTTAATGTTTGAATCTCCTCCCCTGCTGTTTGAAAGCTTAGCATTGGTTATTAGGTATATTATAACCTTGCCAAAACAAACCATAGGGCTGAAAATCATTGACGAAGGTTCTAAAATGGCCTACGCAAAGTACTCTTCAAATAAGAACCATTATACCTTGAAATTTGGCTTAGTACCTTTAAAATAAGAACCTATTTCAGCCTAGCTCTCAAAAATGTAGGTTCTTATATGCGGGGATTTACTGTAGCCAAATGAAATTTCTTTAGCGCCTTTTTAATTAGACTCAATCATATGTCGTAGTTTCGCTTCTCAGCGCAGCTACAACAACAACAACAATTCAACTCAATGAGATGAGATTAGCGTAACTTGAGGGTCCTTATGGAGTGAGGGTACGTTTTAGTGCGCTTCGGACTGCATTGACTTTGGATATCTCTTTCATCTAGGTAGGCACATCGATGTCTTGGCGAGAGCCTCGTTATGGAAAAGTGGTTTGAACTATAATCATGGAACAGGACATGGAATCGGCCACTATCTCAGTGTTCACGAAGGTTTTTCTTTTTGAGACTTCTTTCCATAACTATTTTGTTATACCAGGAGGCAAAAAACAGTTCCAGTAGTTACAGGAAATTTTTCTTACAATTAAGATTTTTTATTCCAGCATTCTTAATAGTTACGTTCAACATGATAAAAACCAAACAAATCATTCGCTATTTGCGCTCTGTTTCTTTCTAACAAAAGGGTTTATTGGTCAGTGCCTTGAAATAGGCTATGATATGAAGTGAATCTATTTTGAATTAAATTTCCTGCAAGATATGTGTACCTTGAAATATGCTTTTAAGGAGGTAAAATACTTTCTCGGCCACTGATCTACCGGGTGTCCCAAAATTATGTATTATTGTTTGATTGCTTACATGTCCATAATCAATGAACCGATTTTCAAAAACTTTGTTTTATTTGACCCTTAGATGGCATGAGAAAGAAACGGCCTATCTTTCCAGTCAACATTTTAGATGTGATTCAAAAGGCTGAACTCCTATTCGTATGCTCTGAACTCAGTATTATCTGAATTCGTATTCTCTGACGACATAGATTCTCTGAACGACATATAAGTTCAGCCTTTTGCATCACATCTACAATATTGACTGGGAAAGTAGGCTGTTTCTTTTTTGTGCCACATAAGGCTTGAATTTGAGCAGGTTTATTGATCTTCTTTTCAACATGAAGACATCGGCCTAAACCACAACCAACATCCTCGAATACAATTTAGCCTTTCGGCAATCGGATAAGATAAAGTTTTTGAAAATCGGCTTATCGGTTATGGACATACAAGCAATCGAACGATAATACATCATTTTAGGACACCCGGTACAAATATTTTCCGTTCGATTCGATGAGAGGTTTTTAAGGTAAAATCGTAGCTTTCTAACCTGAGATCTTCTTAACATATCTTTTATCTTTTCTTGTAGGACCACAAGCAATTGGCTCTGGAATGTTCTACCCATCTGAAACACCATTTTATGCAGGAATGGTACAATCTGATGGTAAGTCTAAGATTCAAATTGTTATGTACCATCTTATTGTCCTTAAAACATGTGTGTATGAGTGGAAGGTGGAGTTGCCCAAAACCTGGTCACCTGGTGCCGAGCTCGGTGCTGAGTGTCCCAATGCCCTAGTACTCCTGTTTGAAAAATCACCAAAATTTTATAACCTGGCTGATATTCAGATTTTTTTTTTTGCAAGTAGATCAAAGAACAAATTGTTCTCCGATGTATACGTGAAATGTATGAACAATCGTATTATTCATTATTTTTATGCTACATGCAGCTTTCGTTATTTGATGTTTGCGCCCCAAAAGAGACATTTTTCATAGTATCGATTACATCAGCCTCGATTCGATATAGTTGTTGTTGTTGTCACGCTAGGCCTAAATTTTTGACCGCCTGTTTTTATGAAATCGTGTGTATTTAAAGCTGAAGATCTTATGATATATCGCGTTTAAGACTTCGTTTATTGGTGTCAAACCTTACATTAATCGAGTGTCTAACATATAGCTGATCTTGTGATTGGTTTAGAAATTAGCAAGTTTGAATCATACTGCAAAAAGCACTGATGATTACCAAGCCGCTTTCTTTGTGTAAATCAAGCTACTAATTTGGCCATAAATGACAGAAATAAATTCATGCTATCATTGGAGACTTTGAGGATGATAAAAATCGGAAAATTTTGGTTCCTAGATCTTGTTTGAAAAGTATAGCTCAAAATATGGTTTTTTAACTTGTGATTTTTGATATTCGAATGTTGAAAACAAATATCTTGTCATGTTTATACATTTGTGGGTCATTGACAAAACTAATCTGACAGATCGAAGGATGAGGCGAGCGACGACAATCATGTTGAATTTATTCATGTTATAGCATAGGGCTCAAATCTTTCAAATTTTTGAAAAAGGTCGGTGTAAAATTCTATTGCAATTTTCTTTGAACTGGATGGCTTGAAAGGAACCTATGCTACTTTGCTGTAAATCTGCCGTGGAAATTTTTTGATATCTTGATTTTTTTCAAAATGGCGGCAATTTAATTATTTTTGAAAAAATTCATGAAAAATTTTGAATGAACTTAGATCATCGTAAATCGTAAACTAATTGAGGAAACATTATATAACCTTCAAGAAAACCATAGTTTATGAAGGTCTACAGTATGGTGACAAGCAGAAATTTGTAGCCTTTCTNCAATCACCGTTTATTTTTCCTTTCAGTTCAGTTCAGTTCAGTTCATAAATTTTAAATCCACAACATACAATTTATAAATTACTCTACTAACAGATAACTAAGCTACAAGGAAATAAGATATTAGAGAAATTAATACATTGATACAGCATAGGGCTCGAATCTTTCAAATTTTTGAAAAGGTCGGTGCAAAATTCTATTGCAATTTTCTTTGAACTGGATGGCTTGAAAGGAACCTATGCTACTTTGCTGTAAATCTGCCGTGGAAATTTTTTGATATCTTGATTTTTTTCAAAATGGCGGCAATTTAATTATTTTTGAAAAAATTCATGAAAAATTTTGAATGAACTTAGATCATCGTAAATCGTAAACTAATTGAGGAAACATTATATAACCTTCAAGAAAACCATAGTTTATGAAGGTCTACAGTATGGTGACAAGCAGAAATTTGTAGCCTTTCTAGTTAAGGATTTAGAAATTTGATGACGTCATAGCCTCAAATTTAATAAATGCCGCCATATTGAAACTAATCAAGATATCAAAAAATTGCCACGGCAGATTTATAGCAAAAACCCCAAGTTCCTTCCAAGCCATCTATTTCAAAGAAAAATGCAATAGAATTCACACCGACCTTTTTAAAGATTTGAGCCCTATGTTTCATGTTATTGACATACCATGTTATTGGCAAAACCAGGTATTACGCCATTCAAATTATTACGGCATTCCAAGTTGAGAGACACAAGTCAGGTTACAAATAAATATTAAAGTTGACTTAAAACATGTTAGATTAATTTTCGAACGTTTCGAACCAAACTTTGTTCATCTACAGGGAATAGATAAATGGTACAAAGCAAATTCATACCCTAAGAAAACAAGTAATCCGAGGTAAACAAGCGTGAGTTACATTTCCTACCCGACAAAGGGGACCCGAGGCCCCCGAGGCCCCCGAGGCCCCCGAGGCCCCCGAGGCCCCCGAGGCCTAAGCCCCGAGTGATAATCCTAGATAATTCTATCATAGATTTGATGGTCGACTTTTGTGACTTTAAACCGGAGTACTTTTTCGGGACACGCGATAGTTATGCGGAACAAAAATACCACGTCAATTCTAACCAAAGATCATATTTCTTTTCAAGAACCTGGCTATTATGAAACTGGAAAATTTGGAATACGGCTGGAAACTGCATTGCTCACTGTAAATGCTACTACAAAGGTTTGGCTTTCTTTACATTTTGCTGATGTTTTTAGAGATGGCTCAAGAGTTACCTTTAGTTAACTGATAATATATAAGGTAACCAAAAGATGTTCCTAACTTTCTATTATCTTTCTTTTTAGTATCGCTTTGAAAACAAGCAGTTCCTGACTTTCGAACCAATCACATTTGTAAGTATAATCAAATATATTTATAAATCATAAATCTTCATATTCTATTCAATCTTACTTTGAATTTGCCATTGACTCTGTAAGATTAAGCATTCGGAGTACTGGCGGGGAATCGTAGCTTTACCAAAAAAGTCGAAGGACGAATAAGGCGAGGATAAGCATTATTCGCATTTCATGTTGATAATGTTCGATATACCGGGTGTCCCAAAATGATGTATTATCGTTTGATTGCTTGTATGTCCGTAGCCAATGAACCGATTTTCAAAAACTGTATTTTATCCGATTGCCGAAAGGCTAAATTGTATTCGAGGATGTTGGTTGTGGTTTTATGCCGATGTTTTCAGATGTTTTCATGTCGAAAAGAAGATCGATAGACCTTCAAATCCAAGCCTTAGATGACATGAAAAAGAAATGGCCTACCTTTCCAGTCAACATTTTAGATGTGATACAAAAGGCTGAACCTATATGTCGTTCATAGAATACGAATTCAGTTAATACTGAATTCAGAGAATAGTCAGAATACAAATACGAGTTCATCCTTTTGTATCACATCTAAAATGTTGACTGGAAAAGTAGGCCGTTTCTTTCTCATGTCATCTAAGGCTGGAATTTGAGCAGGTTTATCGATCTTCTTTTCGACATGAAAACATCGTGGTAAAACCGCAACCAACATCTTAAAATACAATTTAGCGCTTAGGCAATCAAATAGAACAATTTTTTTGAAAATCGGTTCATTGGTTATGGATATGTAAGCAATCAAACGATAATACATCATTTTGGGACACCCGGTAGTTTGTGACAGGACAGTCAACATGATAAGTAATAACTGTGACATTCTAAATTTAAGACAACATTATATAATTGGTTGTAGTCCATCTCAAATTAGATGTCACCTGCCAATACCTGCGAATAATAACAATAGAAGAGTTTTGCAAAGGAATTTTGCGTT
>REGL01000014.1:167616-184284 GCA_004194395.1 Aurelia aurita complex sp. Pacific | reverse complement strand
AAAATCGGTCTTGTGTACGATTTATCGTGGCCTGCCAAACGTGCATAGTTTATTTTGGCGCACCCGGTATTGTAATTGACAACAAATGTCAGCTGACAATACCGGGTGAGTCAAAAAAGTGTTTACATGTTTGACGGGCTGTGGAATAAAAAGTATGTGGTCGATAT
Organism: Aurelia aurita complex sp. Pacific; assembly: GCA_004194395.1. Lineage (NCBI taxonomy): Eukaryota > Metazoa > Cnidaria > Scyphozoa > Semaeostomeae > Ulmaridae > Aurelia > Aurelia aurita complex sp. Pacific. The sequence continues at coordinate 184,117 of REGL01000014.1, read as the reverse complement.
TCAAAACTAAAACTTCAATCTATCAGTCAACGGTTAACTGGGATAAGAAAATTTTGCTTGGTAAAATCACTCATCTTTAAAACCCAAATATTAGAAAAATGCCTGTAAGGGGTTTGAATAGAAATCCAGTATTCCACATTCCATTCTGGCCCATGATTTATTTGGCTTTGAAATTTAAACTCAATAGTCAGTTTCAGAAATAGAATTTTGATTTCAATAGCACGTAAATCATGGACCAGAATGGAATGTGGAATTCTTGATTCCCATACAAATCCCTCACAGGCATTTTTCTAATGTTTGGGTTTTAAAGATGAGTGATTTTACCAAGCAAAATTTTCTCATCTAAGTTAATCTTTCACTGATAGATTGAAATTTTAGTTTTGAATATCGGCCACATACTTTTTATTCCACAGCCTGTCAAACGTGTAAACTTTTTTTGACTCACCCGGTAGAACAATTGAAGCAGCTGTTATTGTCAGAAATGAAGTGCTACGGCTGTTCTCTCTTCGAGGACGCTTCGAGGAATACCTTCTGATTCGGCTACAAGTTCATTGCACGTTTTTTCTTCGGAAACTAAAGTTGTCTCAAAGTAGATGTCGCATGAGATTTACGATTACGCAAAATTAGTCATGGAAAGCATTTCAATTGTTTTTATTCACGGACATTTCATGTGACATCTACCCAGACTTTAGTGTTACACTAAGGCCAGCCAAAAAGATAAGAAACTAAGGTATATGGTACTTCGTTTGAAAAGCAATAACAATGCTTGTTATGAAAGAATTTGTTTACATTTTGAACAAGACAATGGCTATTGATATTTATCTCAAAATAACACTCGTTTTCTTAGCTATCGAAGTGTTTTTGTGTTGAAATGATATGGCCTATGTCATATGTGCTAATTGAAAAGGAAAATTAAATCGTAGTGCTTTGATATTAAATAACACATCACTGATGCGTGTTGGATTGAACTGATACATGCAATCAAACTTATTACTGAACTCGATCTGCTGAATTATAAAACTGCTCCGCCGTACCTTCGTAGCAAAACACNATCGCATTTTATTTGAAAGCAATAACAATGCTTGTTATGAAAGAATTTGTTTACATTTTGAACCAGACAATGGCTATTGATATTTATCTCAAAATAACACTCGTTTTCTTAGCTATCGAAGTGTTTTTGTGTTGAAATGATATGGCCTATGTCATATGGGCTAATTGAAAGCGAAAATTAAATCATAATGCTTTGATATTAATCAACGCATCACTGATGCGTGTTAGATTAAACTGATGCATGCCGTCAAACGTATTGCTAAAACTCGATCTACTGAATTATAAAACTGCTCCGCCGTACCTTCGTAGCAAAAACAATGTTCACGTGAAGGAGAATTTTTCACGACAAGGAGTGATTATCTGTGCCAATACTTATGGACGAAACTGTTTCTCGATTTTACATTTGCTCATAGCTGTGTTTTTATTCTACATTTTAATTGTCTATTTTTTTCAAGCTAAAATGGCTGAATGACTTCAACGTGAAGTCAAGAAAAATCCTTGGTGCTGAATTACTTCGACAAGGCAAAACGGATGGTCATAAATGGCTCATGAAGAACACAGAACCATTTCAAAAGACCCCATCTTCACCGCCAACCCCTTTGCTTTCGACAAAACCAAATTCAGGTAGCACGATGCAGCTTTCTGGTATAATTGTTGCATTTGTTTGCATTCAATATGGAATTCAATACGCCTTCCTGCGATAGCTGATGCATCGAATAGAAAATACCTTGAATTATAAAATAAATGAAAATATACTCAGATTAAGCATAGGTTGCAAATCTTTGCAAGACTTTTAAAGATGATCGAGTAAAATGTTATTGCCGTTTTCTTCCAAACGAATTGCTCAAAGGAACTTTTATGTACTTTTCAAATTTTAAGCATTTTTATGTTTTATGAAAGGAACTATGAGAGATAGTATCAAAGCTCAGACAGAAGCAGCATAGGTTCTAAACTGATTGAAAAAATCAACAGCACTAGGCTCATTACAAAAGGACCCTCAACTTACGCTCATCTCATTGAAGTGAATCGACGTTGTAATATCCATCAGTCCATCAATAGCGATAACCGACGAACATGTAATCAGTCTACCATACAACGACAACAGCATGTTCAAGAAATCTCAGTTTGTAAACAAACGATTCGTGGTACAAAATTTGAAAACAGCCTAAAATAACGGACTCATCATATTAAACCCATAAACGAGCGCAACAAAAACACCGAAATCAGTAGAAAGAAGACTGTTAACTCCTGTAAAAGAAACAACAACCAAAATAAACCTGTTTTTCTCTTGTTACAGGTTTATTTTGGTTGTTGTTTCTTTTACAGGAGTTAACAGTCTTCTTTCTACTGATTTCGGTGTTTTTGTTGGGTTTATGGGTTTAATATGATGAGTCCGTTATTTAAGGCTATTTTCAAATGTCAGTTTATGAGGATATACGATATTGTACTTAACAAACGTCTGTAGCTTTTATGGCTCACGATTTGTCAACATTATGATAACATCACAACTTCAAATTTAGCAGAACTACAACACCCAATTCTGTCGTTCTGAAAATAATGGTAAAACCAAAAATGCTGGTCGTAAGCATGGCAAATCACTAAAGTTCCCTTCGAGCAAGTCATATGAAAGGAAAGGGCATAACATTTTACACGGTTATTTCAAATTTTTGCAAAGGTTTGGTTCCTTTGCTGTCAGATTACAGGACAGAAAATAAATGATATATTAGTCTGTGATCCAGAAATTGAAAAGAATATATGCAAGACGATTTGTTATTTTCAAAATATAGAATTTTATCTGTTTAGCGCTCGAGAATTGCTGCCTTACTGCAAATGGTAAAACAGAGATAACATGAAGGAACATTTTGTTAGTATATTAAGAAATAGATACAATCAAGATAGTTAATCAGAATTAATCAGAACAGTTAGAAATATAGAAATAATTTAGTATTTTAATTAACAGTAATGCACGATGCACGTTAGAACTATACTTTTTTATCTTGATTTTAGATATGTTTTTCATAATTTTCTTTTTTTAATGTAAGTTTGTAAATCTATCATTTTCTATGTTTGCGTAAAAATTTAAGGTAGTCACCAGCCCCCGAATGTTGTTTGGTCATGGCCAAACTCGCACTAAAATTCTTAGAACTGTTGAAAGTTTCTTAAAATTCTTTTTTTACTTTGCCCTCCTGAACATTGCAAAACCAAGTTTTTTGAAGCTCTTCCAATCTATAGACATTGCTCAAGTACCTTATGCTTCCAAGTACACATTTTTCTGGTTTATAAGAATCTTGTTTATAAAAAACCAGTACCAGGATGACGAAAAATTTAAGAAACTACACCGGTACTAAAGTTGTCTGAGAAGTGCTAAGAAACTTTTAAAAGCTAAATACAAAAAAGCATGGGAAAATTTTCGTTGAGCCTTTATTTTTGAGTAATATCCTCGACGATTTTATGTTTTGAGCCCGAAAGAATTCTCTTTCTTGCTAAAACTTGTGCTGTATGCCAAGAAATGACTACATGGCAGTGGTAGAAACGACATGCATCCAAAAAAAGATACAAGTTAAGAAACTTTTACTACTACAATGCTGAAATTCTTATTTGAAATTAAGAAACTTAGTACTATGGGCTTATCCAAGTTTCTCGCAAGAGAAAAAAAAATATGGTACAGGAAACAGGTGGAAATGAATTGACACATACGCTGTGGATTTCCTTCACTAAAATAACAAGTGTCATAAATAATTTTCCCAGCACTGGAGTTTCTTGATTTTTAGTAAGCTGAGGGTAAGTAGTTTTTTTTATAGAAACACGTGTAGTGTATTCCCAAAAATATGATTTTCACGAATTTGCCCCTTGTATCCAAAACATTTTCTTTGACATTCCTTTATTCCCAGCTTTGAGTTTGAAGTTTCCCTTGTCCCTAAATCCCCTGGGAGGGAAGTGCCTTCTTTTTCCTATAAAAAGTCATACCCTTGCGTTGCAATTTTGTTATCAAGAATGATTTCCTAGTAGCCATGAACATATTCCAAGTAGTGATTAGTGTCCAAATCTCACCGATATGATATATGAATCTATATGGTATATGAATTTGATATACTAATATATGCATCCAATTTAGTGATCTGAACATGGGTAGCTAGACACTGCTGATGTGCTTCTTTGGAGGAACGCTGCGACTATTTTGTACCTGCGGAGGAATATTTCTATAGTTCTGCGGAGGAGGTATCGATGACAGCACCTCCATAGTAGTAAATAATGTTTTTCCTCCTCAAAAGAACAAAGCTGTGGGAATCAAGTCTTCAAGCACAACTGCTGCCTTTAACTACCCATGGTCAGAAATTAAAATGTTCTAGCGATTTCAAAAATTCTATAACCATTGCACAATTTACTCGTAATACTCTCTGCTTTAGTCTGAGCACGAATGCCAAAAAGAGGTCAAAACAGCTTGAAAACGAAGGACAAACCAACGATTTTAGGTGATCACCTCACAATCCTATGAAATTTCAGATTTCTTGGGCACTGAATTGAAGAGGTGGTGGTAAAAAGATGTTTGGATCTCTCAGTGTTCTCACTCAAAAACGACCTCCTTTGTCAAAATCAAAACTTGCCGAAACTCATGTTTTAAAGAAGGAATAGAAAATTTAAATGTGAGGGGTGTATAACTCTCTAAAAATCTCATACACCTTTGGCATAAATCCTTTGTTTTCAAGAAAAGTCCGTAAAGAATCCTTTAAGATCCTATTGTCTTAAAATATCTCGTACGCTTTTTCGGAAGTGTGATACACCCTTGGTTAAATGAAGCAGGTTTTCCAGCACTTGGTGAGCCAAAATTTCAAGGGCGGCGCACAAGATCTGCCTAAAAGATTTTCACCTGGCTCTAGATCCCTTCCCGTCAAACTATATCTGACTCCAGGAAAAGTGGGTGAACAGTAGACTCCAAAACGCAAAAATTAAGCCGAGCAACATTAAAATTACAACCCGCTCGAATAAGATACCTCCTTCTAACAACCAGCTGTAGAAAACTTGCCTTCTTTCCATATGTGGCGCTAGAAAAGAGGGTGAAAAAAACGATACCCCGAATACTGAAAACATTTTGAGCAAAAGAAAACAGATACATATTAAGGAAAGGGTGGTTTTTTGCAATAATTTTAAACGGGGCGAGCAGGTTTCTTTGCAAGAATTTTTCTTCTCCACCGGCCATGTCATGTGCAGTTGAATTTGCCAATTTCCCCTCTCTTTCCCAATCTTCCAAAAAATCCGTTTCCAAAATACGTGCGTCTGAATTCGACCGCTGTTGCTGAAATGCGTCTCAATGTCCGATGTCCGGNTCCACCGGCCATGTCATGTGCAGTTGAATTTGCCAATTTCCCCTCTCTTTCCCAATCTTCCAAAAAATCCGTTTCCAAAATACGTGCGTCTGAATTCGACCGCTGTTGCTGAAATGCGTCTCAATGTCCGATGTCCGGAAAGAAAGAATCACTTTGTCCCAATGGGCGACACAGACGTGTCTACTTTCACGACCTCTGTTTCTTATTGTTTTCTAAGAACCAATCAGCATCGAATATTACTTATTTTAACCAATATTAGCGTCGTATTTTGATCACGTGATCCAGTTCGGGACTACAAATGCACGTGACTGCTTGTTATTTTCACTGCACATTGTCTGCAAAGATGGCTGGTGAAGTGAAGGCAGCTCAAACTGCAATGCCAGGACAAGATACTATCTTTGGAAAGATTACAAGGAAGGAAATTCCTTCTGAAATCCTTTACGAAGATGACCAGGTAACATTAATTCATTATTGCTACGAATTACCTCAAATATCACATCTTGAATTGGTTCCATCGGATCGTTAGGCCATGGCTTTGGTTGTGATGGAGAAAAGCACATGCTAATCAGTTTCCTTGCAGTGCTAGAAAAGTCTTCTGGGTCATTTCCCTTTAACAACTGGTGCAAGCATAACTAGAATCCTCAGTTTTATGGAAGTTTCGAATGCAAGGTATTGAAAGGTTGCAAAAATGAATTTCTGTTGGAAAGGGAAGAAAGTAACGCTTTTGGTTGTAGGGTCGGAGCCTGGAAAATTGGAGTTGTCTCGTGGGCGTGACTTGAGAAAGAGAACTAGGCTAGCATTTTGCAGGCTGGGCAGGGATCATCGTGGGGAAGAGCTTTTCACTCAATGACAGCCTACAGCAACATATTGTGCTGCCAGCTTGAATGCCAGCGCCAGCTTGAATGAGCTGCCAGCTTGAACTTTTGTTTGTGAAGTTCCTGTTCTAATCAGTTGTGATTTGCCTCCAATCCACCCAAGGGAAAATCGGGCATCCAAAATGATGATAAGAAAACAGGGAGTTTGTAAATTTACAAAATGTTATGTGGTAGTTTGGTTCATATGAACTACTTGTGTCTCCTTATGCCTTCCTTGTTTTAGGACCATGCATCACTTCCATTCCAGTAATTTGAAATTGTTTTACCTTTCAGGTGATGGCAATCAAGGATGTCAATCCACAAGCACCTGAACATTTTCTAGTCTTGCCCAAGAAACCAATCAGCCAACTATCAAAAACAACAGATAGTGATGAGCCACTTCTTGGAAAACTCCTTGCAACAGCACGAAAGGTAGCTGCTCTGCGGGGCCTTGACAATGGTTACAGAGTTGTGATAAATGAGGGAAAAGATGGAGCACAGTCAGTCTTTCACTTGCATTTGCATGTTATGGGAAAGAGACAGATGTCATGGCCCCCTGGTTGAGATGTTGGAAAGAAAGTCTGGACATTTTAGAATTTATGCATGCACACACATGAACAATCTATGTCATTGTATTTTTTTCAAGCTTAGCTGCAAGTCAATCATGTCTTTTCTTTCAGAGTTTCTCTGATGCTGGTCTAATGATGCAAACTTGTACTCCTTGCATTATCGGGTTCCTTGAGGAACCAGGGCAAGATTCTATCCTGATTTCAAGTCGCTTGCATGGCTGTAAAGGCCTATTGTTACCCTTTATGGTAACACAAAAATTAGCTAGAGTTTATAAAGTGCATCATGGAGAAATCCACCTGTGCAAGGGTGCAAGGTTAACTTTCCAATTTGGCTAGGGATTTAATGTGTTCTCTCACTGTTGCAAATAGGTCCAGATGAAAAAACGCCCAATCTTCATCTTTTTAGTCTGAAAATGAAAGAATCTGCGCAAATTCCCTGCGCAGAAAAAACTATACAATCTGGAAATAGAATATAAATATTTCTAAAAAGTTCAAAATAAGTAACATAATCAGGATTATAGGAATTAAACCAATGATGTCCAGATATAATGGCAAGGAGGGTGTCACGAGCCCTGAGAAAGAAGGGTTAAGTGCTGAAAGGTATATAAGGTAAACATGAGCACCCTTATTTCCCGCTTCTTTTTACCTCTATGGAACTGAGATCATCCAAGATCATGATTGCAAGTAGGAGGGAATGGAGACACTGAACTTTGGGTTTTACGTCCATTCCAGGTTGTTCATTTTCCCATGATTTTTCTATTTCGAGGCTTCATGAATACGAGGCTAGGCTACATTTAGGCCCTTCAGCTTTAGTTCTTTCTTGCAAGGAAGTGCTGGCTACAAATCGCGGGAAGAACCAGAAATTACGAAGAGAATGGCGTTGCAATCAGCTAAAGTTGGGTTCAGTGGCATGCTGAATGTGCGCGTAAGATTGTTGCAGAAGCAAATAACTAGTAATTATCTTAGGACCTTTTATAATGGAAGAAGTACTGTTTGCACTTCCGAGGTTTTTGACAGACCTAATTTTAGGTCGTACAGTTCGGATAAGCCTCCGGACAAGAACTTAAATGAAATTCTTCGCAAAGGCAAAGGAAAGAAATCAAAGAAAACATACCCAACTTTTAGTCCGACAAGAGAAAGAAAAATGCCAGCAATTGGTGATCTTTTAAGCCAATTGAAAGGAGGGTCACTGAAAGTTGAAATGAAAAATGTGAAAATGGACGCAAAGATTTCTGAAAAGCCTAAAGCAAAGAATACACCAAAATTTTCTTTTCACAAAGCAGACCCATATATCGCAGTTGCAGCTCTTCGAAAGCATGCAGATATGTCTATCTTTGCAGATTCTGGAAATATTGTAGTGAATAATGTTGAAGGTATGCAAGTAGGAAGTGATTCAAAGCCACCGGCACCAGATGCGATTTCAGAGAAAGAAAAGAAGGAAATCATCCCAGATGGAACTGAAGTTGGTGGCCTGCTTAAAGCTCTGATGCAGAATAAAGTTAGTGGAGATGATGTGAAAGAAATCATGGCAAATATTCAGCCTGGTAGCAAATTTACTGGAAACTTCCGAAAGCAATGGCAGAAAAATGAAAGGAGGCCACCTAGAGGCAGAGAAGACAGACCACTGAGAGGTATTGGTTTTCTTCTCAAAGGCCCAAGATCACATTATCTGGATGATTTGTTTACAAAAGAGAATTTTGAGAGAGAAAGAAAATTTGTTTCAATTCATGAACAGAAGATGAAGCAAGCTATTCAAAATGCAATTCCAAATTTAGGGCCTAAGGATGGCTTTGAAGAAATCATGCAATATGCTGATAAAATGTGGAAATTTCCAATCGACAATGAACAAGGTTTGGATGAGCAGGAGACTTCAGCATTTGAAGATCATGTCTTTCTTGATGAGCATCTTGAAATGTTTTCAGAAAAAGGACAAATCCGAAAATTCATGGAATTAGTTATTACAGGATTGCAGCAAAATCCACACTGTACTGTGCAAGAAAAGGTTGACAAAATTTATTGGTTTAAGGATTATTTTGAAAAGTTCAGTGAAGAAGACCTTGAATTTTAAGATTTAGATTCAGTTTCTTCACCCATGGAAAGTATGCATGGATTTGCGTTGGCAATGCTTGGTGACATGTTGTTAGGAAAGTGCTGCTAAATTTCTTTTACAAACAACTCTTCATTCCAAGGGGAATTGATTCTATGAAAAATGGTTTGAAAAATAGAGAGATTTTAGAATACACATCCCCAAGAGAATGGTCCTTTCAGGTACTTCAATGCTGTGCCTTTGATATACTGTAAAAGCTCTATTAANGTCTATCTTTGCAGATTCTGGAAATATTGTAGTGAATAATGTTGAAGGTATGCAAGTAGGAAGTGATTCAAAGCCACCGGCACCAGATGCGATTTCAGAGAAAGAAAAGAAGGAAATCATCCCAGATGGAACTGAAGTTGGTGGCCTGCTTAAAGCTCTGATGCAGAATAAAGTTAGTGGAGATGATGTGAAAGAAATCATGGCAAATATTCAGCCTGGTAGCAAATTTACTGGAAACTTCCGAAAGCAATGGCAGAAAAATGAAAGGAGGCCACCTAGAGGCAGAGAAGACAGACCACTGAGAGGTATTGGTTTTCTTCTCAAAGGCCCAAGATCACATTATCTGGATGATTTGTTTACCAAAGAGAATTTTGAGAGAGAAAGAAAATTTGTTTCAATTCATGAACAGAAGATGAAGCAAGCTATTCAAAATGCAATTCCAAATTTAGGGCCTAAGGATGGCTTTGAAGAAATCATGCAATATGCTGATAAAATGTGGAAATTTCCAATCGACAATGAACAAGGTTTGGATGAGCAGGAGACTTCAGCATTTGAAGATCATGTCTTTCTTGATGAGCATCTTGAAATGTTTTCAGAAAAAGGACAAATCCGAAAATTCATGGAATTAGTTATTACAGGATTGCAGCAAAATCCACACTGTACTGTGCAAGAAAAGGTTGACAAAATTTATTGGTTTAAGGATTATTTTGAAAAGTTCAGTGAAGAAGACCTTGAATTTTAAGCTTAAGATTGATAGTTTCTTTGCCCATGAAAAGTAGATTTGCATTGGCAATACTTGGTGACATGTTAGGAAAGTGCTGCTAAATTTCTCTTACAAACAACTCTTCATTCCAAAGGGAATTGATTATATGGAAAATGGTTTGAAAATTAGAGAGATTTTAGAATACACATCCCCAAGAGAATGGTCCTTTCAGGTACTTCAATGCTGTGGCTTTGATATACCGTAAGAGCTCTATAGCCTGCACTCTCAATTAAGCCCCCCTCTCTAATAAGATTATCCCTTCTGAGCCAATAATTTAAATAATCCCCCCTTTCCATTAAGCCCCCCCTCCTATATAAAATCCCAGAGGTTACCAAAGATTTTCCATTCATTGGGCTAAATAAGTTTGCATGTAGTTTAGATATGGTTTAAGATACAACTGTGTCAAATTTATGCATTTGACTTGTAAAACTGATGTTAAATCCGCAAAATATAGGGTAGAAGAACTGAAGAGCTGTCATATATATTCTTGTCATTTGATTTTGTGAATAAGCCCCTCTTCTCTAATAAGCCACCCTCTCTGTTAAGCCCCCACCCCTCTGGAGTGTCCAAAATTAAATAAGCCCCCTGGGGGCTTAATAGAGCTTTTACCATATGAAAAGAGCAACGTTGAATCGCTCCATTTTAACCAACTTCCTCAATGAGTGTCAAATGTTTAGCATTGTGAGGGTACTTATTATAATCATGGTGCTTTGAAATGATTTCACCTTTCACCAGTTCATTGTCCCAAGAAATGTCTGTGTGCACTTCAAATCGCATACATCTTGGTTGGAAAGGAAACTGGCACTGGAATATATTCCTTGCCAAAATGCACATGCACCCAGGAAAACTCTCAGACATTTCTTGGAATTGTAGACTGGTGTATCATGGTTGGAAATGAGGTCCACATGAACCTACAGTATATTTTACTCAACGAGAAACCTAGAGCTCATATGTTTATCTTACGAGGAGCTTCTAAAAATGTGTAAAATAAAGTTTAAAATATTAAGAGGCAAGCAACCAAGGGAGCTGAAAGGATGGATAATGTCCTGGTAAAAATCCAAAATCATCCTGTGGTCAGTTACACGTATTTTTTTATAAGAAACTAAGAATTTTGGCCAGTGGAAGTTTGTTAAATTATCTGATCTGTGCCCTCCTGAACACTTCAAAAGAAGGTGTTTTTTAAGCCTTTACAATGTTTAGACATTACTCAAGTACTTTCCGAGTATTGTGATACAGGAAACAAGTGAGAGTAGAGACTAGCATGTTTGAGTTTCTTAATTTTTTGAAGATCTGAGAGTCTGAGTTTCTTAAAAGCAGTTTCTTATGAAAAAAACGTGTTGTTGTTATTATGAAAAGATCCCTGGAAAGTAGTTGGAAAGTGCGAAAGAACTGTTTGGTCAAAAAAGGGAATAAGATGAATTTTAATCTATTTTCTGAGATCTTTTATATAAATGAAAGCATTTGTGTTAAATAAAAAGGCACAATGTTTGTAGTATAAGCTATATGGGTTCTTTTGATTCTGAGCAAAGCTCTAGCATTTTTTTAGAAGAAAAATTGGCCCAACATATTTGCCGCAAGAGGCCGGCCGTCCCTCGATTAGGAATTACCTCTCCATTTCCTTGGTGGGATGTTTTGCGTCAGAGATTGAGATCATAACAGCCGCTGCTGAAATTTTGAGGAGGCCGGTTGTTGCAGGATTGTTGCTCTTTGAAAATGCACTCTGTCGCAACTGTGCCACTCTCGAAAGGATGAAAGTTTATCTCCCCAGGTACAGATATTTGATCGCTTTTGTGTTTTCCAATCGCCATAGCTTATTTATAAAACAGTTTCAGTAATCCGACTAGTTGCCACTCTGGGAAATAAACATTTTACTACCTTGGGAAATTTTCGTTGATGCCGACAATGCATCAAACATCGAAATTGTGCAATCGAAATGGAAGCTCAAAGAACAAATGTTTTTGATGCAAGTTGGTTTTGATGGTAGCTACGCCCAAAAAGCAAAATACTGGTCAAGGAAAGATTGAGTATAAGGTGAGAATTTTCAGTCTATTTTGAACGGTTCTTTTTGCATGTTGAAACTCAAGTTCTATTGTGGAGAAACTCTTTATGGCTGGCACGCCTCTGACCAAAAGAAACTGAAAGAAAACGCTCCTAAGAAACGTTGGAAACTAAAGTAGCCTCTTCTACAAAATTAAGAAACTCTGCTAAGAACCTTCTTAGTTTTGGTCATTGGACACAAAGGTCTGCCAGTCGAGGAAAGATTACCAATCATGTGCACAGACAATTTTATAAAAGATGAGGCCCATTTCCTCGCGAGAGTGCCCAGCATACGGGGAACTTAGATAGAATGCCTATAAAGTATCCAAATACATTATGAGAGATCTAATTAGTTCGGCCACTTTTCTGGAGATTTAAGATACTAGAAATTATTTTTTTGGTTTGATGCGTTGTGTAGCCCCAGCCTGAGCACCCCTATCCTAAATATACCTGAGTATACCTGGGCATATTTTGCTTGGAACTTTCCGCTCTTTGGTGCTAAAACTTTCTTGTAATTCGTTGTTTTGCCAGCGCAAGGATATTGGTGTTGTTTTTATCCTTGCTACATATATGTTTCTGCTGGATAATATATTTTTAAAACAACATTTGGAAAGAACAATCTACGAGACTCAAAACATAAAGGTTCAAAAATGAAGATTCAACGACAAATTTGCCGTATGCTGTTTCCCAGCTCTTCATGCAGTAAACTACTGTTGAAAGAATGATTTGAAAAATCTAATCTGCAGCCATTATTGTTGTTGATGTCATCTACGCAATTCAATTGGCTAAATTTCGTGTTTTGAATTGCGATATATTTCAGCCAATCATGATTTGGTGGCGTCATGGCGTCTTTTTGAGGCATATTGTGTCGTTGTTGTCGTTGTTCAAACGACCAACGACATGAACTGTTTCAACCAGCACGTGTGGATAAACACAACAGACGATCACCGATCAACAATCTATTGTCTTGTTAATCCTCTCCTTTTTTTTCTAGAAGAATAGATAATAGTGGTTTACCATCCTTTGGGACACAACAATTGATATCAAAGTGTGCCGGCTGAGTGAGAACAATACTGCAATCAAATATCGGCCATATAGACCGCAAATATGAAGCCCGAAAGCCCTCTGACAATGAGGCCCTTGTCCCCAAGATTCGCTTCGTTGGAAAAGTCACTGTCTCAAGACAAATCACTTTCTCCAGAATCACCAAAGTATGACGGAGAGTCTAAAACGTCTCCAAGGATACTAAGCAAGATAGAGGAGCATTCGGTCGAGCATTTTAAACCGCAAAATAAAGATTATTTAACTGCGCCTGTTGTAAATAACTTCTCTCTTCGCCATACGCCATTGCCTTTCCTACGCGAAATTGAAGAGGAGAGCAGTTCTGATGAGCTAGAAGAGGACTGGACAAGCAAAGATTCATCGGCTGAAAATTACAGTTCAACGGAGAATTCAAATATCTCGCCAAGGAGCCCTGTTTACAAAGAACATCAAGCATTGCCTGGCTATTTCTCTCCAGTAAATGAAGGCTTTCCGCGTCCGCTGCCCATAATGAGCTTCCCAATCGAGAAGACCCCGGACAGCGATTCTCTAATTGGTACAAGACCCCTTTTGGAGGAGTTAGAAGAGGCGGGGTACGCTAATGGGGAGCTTGATAGGGGCTTTTTTGGAAGGATCAAAGATGATAGATCAATCAGATCTGATGATAGTGAGATATTAAGAGGGAGAAGAGAAAAGGGAAAGAAGAGAGTAGGGAGCAATGAGGGGGCGGTGAAAAACGAGGAAAAAATTGAAAAGGCCGCCGATAATAAAACACGTGAGCAACCGAGGAATGCGTCACCAAGTCGCATTCCCAGATTAGCAGGAAAAAGCGCAGGTTCCAGTTCGAAGAAAAACATTGTAAGAGAAGGCATTAAAAATATCTCACAGAACACTCCACGATCATCCGAGAAAGAAAATCTGACATATAAAGATCTAAATGGAAATATAACAACAGTTGGTGACGCGTCAGTTAAAGACACTACTGATCAACAACAAACAACGGCTTCGAACATGGAAAGAAAATTACTCTCAAATTTACCCAAGAAATTAAAAGAGGAAGCTGTATTCAAAACCTTCGCTACTAATTTAAAATTAGCCTCAAACGTATCAAGATCTGTTATACCCAAAAGACAACCCTTGGAAGGAAGGCAATCAATTGATAGTGGACGAGAAAGTTATGTGGATGAAGAGAAACCTCGACTGTATAGATTCGATTCGAGCTCTTCCGTGTCGAGTGTAGGAAGTACAAGGAGCGTTACTCGTGGACATATAAATCAAGGGATAAAGCCATGGTCTTTGGCCATGGTTGCTGATTCGATTAAAAAGAGGAGACAGAAGGCAGCTACTTTAGGGAAAAGATCTTTGAACGAGTTGGTGAGTTTCTATTTATGATATCTTTATCCTGTACGCGACGCGACCTAAAGAATCCTTTGTTGATCATGCCTCGCGAATTTGTAAATAATTGTAAATAATCCCTACCTGTCTGTTTAGATTTGGAAAATCTTAAAATCAAGGAGAGATATCCTGTATAAATGCACTTCAACAAGTGTTTTATTAACCTTTTATTCAATGAAATTTTGTATGTTTGTAGGAGGACTATCAAACTGATCGAGTTTTTTTGTTTGAAAACAAAGCAAGATTTCGCCATGGTCAACGTTACACGTGATGACTCGCACAGATGGAATCTTTTAAAAATTTAGGCCTAACCTGCTAGATTCTAAATTTATTATTGATCTGAAAATTAAAAATTAATTGCTTAGCATGAAATCTTTTCGCAAGGCTTTGTTCAGTCACAACATGAGAATCGTGAATTCACGGCATTTGCGATGATAGATGAAGTTTGATTGAATTTGCCCAGGTTAAATCCTCGAAATCTTAATTTGATCCTTTCGATGATGAACTTTAGCCTACGCGCAAGCACAGCTTGGAACTGTTGATTTTTCTTGTGGTAAAGTGATGAAAGAAGGCAATCGACAATTCTATGCTAGCTTTAAATTCTTAAAAGGTTTGAAAGAGGTCACCCCTTGACAAATTAAGAATCCCGTCTCTTTCGAATTTTCTGAGGGGAAAATCATTTCATAAAATTTCGTACGCGTTGAGTTGAACGATTTTAAAAATTCGACCCTTCGAAATTTTCGAGGAAGTTCTGAATCCCTGACCCCTCAGCTACCAAAATGCTCCTATTTATATATGTACTGTCAAGAAACGAACAGGCTATCTGCAAGAGTGAAAAGTTGCAACCCCAAAATTTTTACAGACAATTGCTTGGCAAATCGAGGGGTGGTGATATAACCCCTCCAGAAAGTGAACAATACTCCCCCAATACTTTTTCCAGATAAGAGAACATTTTTTAGAGATGTCTAGAGATTTTTGTACAAACGGTAAAAGCAAGAGATTTCCAGGGAGTGATTCACCCCTTTCCCTGCAGGATTCCGTTCTGGCAGAGAGAAGACTTTCACACTCGATCATGCTTCAATAGACCAGTTTTTGCCACTGATGAAACTGGTATGGTAGATCACACCCATCACAAAATGAATGCTATTACTTTACCCTAATGACAAAGCATCATTGTAAACAACGATGCAAACAAAGTCAAACGACTCTATTATTCATTATGTCATCCTAGATACCCATAGATACCATATCTTATCTGCTGCAATCATCTATTTCCCAGACAACAAGTTTTGCCATGAACAATATCATAAATACCAAAAACACAATGCGAATTTAGATTACATCGAAAGCGGCATCCCAGCTCTTGATACCATTCTCACGAAATGAATTATTGAAAATCGAAAAGAATTTGAAAATAAAGACGTTTTGTTATGGGCTTGTTGGGTGCTGCAAGGCCACTGACATCAGTTTGCCTCCAAACTTTTTAACTTTCTGAAATGTTGGTACTTTGGAATACACTCATTTTTTTTATAAGAAACTAAGGTCCAGGGCTGGTAGGCAGTTTCTTAAATTTTTGGGCCATTTGGCTACCAAAAGTTTCTTACGTGTTTCTTATATTTTTAATGCCTGAAGTGTAGAGTTAATTTCGTTTTGTCTAAAGGGCTCCCAAATTACTTAGTAAGATCTCAAAACAAGTAAATAACATGATTCGCACTCAAAATAATGTCCAAACAGTTGCTATAGCTGTACAGTGTCAAAATATTTTTGAGTGCGACACGGGAAAATTAAAACTGTAAATTACAGAAGTTTCTTAGCTTTTTTGATTAAGGTAGGGTTGTTTCTTAGTTTTCGAAAAATTGAGCCTACCGTTTCTTATAAGCGGTTTCTTATAAAAAGAAATGAGTGTGTATCAGTCATACGAACGGGTTTTTATCAGAGACCAAGAAATTTGACCCAGTACGGAAATTTTCTTGAAAATTGTCGGATTTTGATTACCAAACTCTCTTATAGCTGTTTGTCAGAAAGTTCCTTTGCTTTGTTTGTTTTTTATCGCTGGGGATCTTCTATGCCTTCCTGAACATTTGAAAGCCAATTTTATGAGAGTTGATAATATACAGTAATCAAAATGCAACAAACAAATAAGAGAAGTTCAC
>REGL01000014.1:127401-156069 GCA_004194395.1 Aurelia aurita complex sp. Pacific | reverse complement strand
AAGATGAACTCTTTAACTTTGGAGAGAAACAAACAAAACAACCATATGTTGTAAGATTGCAAAGGTATTGGTGGATTTTTAGAAGTAACTTTATTGTGTATTCACCCCATCCACCAAAATTTGCCCAGAACACATAGGCCACGTGTGGGCAACGATATAGATTAAAAGCAGTGTTATGATCCTTCCTCTCGATGTAACCACACCTCGTGATTCCTTTGGCTGGAATTACAGAGTGTTGCAAATGCTCCTCACTCTAGGCAGCAGGTTTGGTAGGGCGGGGAATCGAACCACCAACCCAGACTGACGACGTGATTCCTTGTATTCGTTCAACGTTTGCAATCTGATGTTTATATGTTCACTCATACAAGATGGCCTAAATTAGTCTGCGTTTTGAAGCTGTATTATCATGAGTCTCAGTTTGAAGCCATAAACATCATTCAATTCAGTGCGGAAAACTGAGAATTATGTAATCAGTCTACCACCAACCTTCAGATTAGCAGTCAAGCGTGCTACCCGTTAACGCATCCGGGCTACCAGGGCCATCAGCAGGGAGTGTTATGAGGAGAAGGTTTTAGGATATGGAATGCGATTGAAATGAATCCTTGATAGTTTCTAAAGAAAAATCACAACCATACATTGCAACCCCATGAAACTGACTCAGTAATAGTCGCAGTTTCGCTCTTTGACTGAACTAATACCATTACAACGACACTGAAGCGACAACAACAACAACATTACTTGGATTCAATGAGATGAGCGAAAATTGAGGTTCTTCGTGGAGTAAGGCTACTCATAAATGAACTTTATAAGAGCTCGACATATTGAAATGTTCGACTTTTTAAAAGTCGAAATAACTCGTGCAGGACTTTGAACCACTTAAAACAGCTCTAAATTAAGGAGGAAATTTTAAGTTTGGCAATTTTATATGCATTATCCCAAGATTTATTTGTATCATAGCTGGGCCTTCCCTTAGATATCCCTTTCCTATATCTTTAGGCTGAGCATGAGAAAACTCTAACAAGTCTTCGGAAGCAGAATGAACTTCTACGCACACAGTTGAAAGATCTGGAAGATCAACACAGGCCTAGCTCACCCGGAAGAGCGTTACCTTATCACGGAAAATGGTCAGCCATGCGTTCTGAAAGTAGAAAGGTAGGATACTTGTTGATGCTTTGTAATCTAATGGTTTTAGTTTAGCAGTGAAGTGTGAAGTGTACTAGAAAGCCCCATGTTTCTCATTCAATAACAATTTTAAAGAAATTATATGCTTTGAAATTGTTTAAAACGAGGGATATTTCAATTTTCAATACGAAACGCGACTGTAGAAGAGCTTTCTACAAATGTATGTGTTGGCCCACCCTCGTTGCGTCATGGGTGGTAGGACACCGCACCGCAGTTCTGCTTGACTGCCGCAGCTTTGGACTTTAGCGGGGGAGAAAATTCTATACTGCTACGAAGGAGCTAAACCTCGTATGCAGAACGTTATAAATTTTCCTCTGCAAAAGCATACAAGCTGAAGAATAATTGTGGTGTCTAAATACCCATGGTTGCGCGGATATCTTCATCCCCGAAGCTCTGCAAAACCATTATCTCTAGAGAATGACTAGACTTATTACGTTGAGTCTTACGTTGCATCTACGTTGAGTCTTAGTAATTGCTACCAATGAGCTACCAATGGGTCCTAGTAATCGCTACCGATTACTAGGACTCAAAGTAGTGAGTCTAGAAAATGACATGCTCAGAGATCAATATTTTGTAACTCCATAGTGTGAACATAAGCCCAGGTACTCACAAAAGCAGGTTGTATCAGCGCAGCGGTAGTTTTGACTGTGGGTTTCCCATTGAATGGTAACGATCAGTAAAATATGTTTCGTTTTCTTTAGATTTTGCTTTGATACTGTTGTATTTTTCAACATATTTGCCTTTCACCTCTGGGTGATAACCCATCGAGGCAGGGGCTGTTAATTCCCTACAATTTGTCGTAGAGAGCAAAGTATTCCATCCCCAAATTTACCAAACTCATTTCCTGTTACGTTCAGTACTGGCCAGTGCTGAGTCTATCATTATTTTCATCCTTTTCTCTGTCTATTTCCAGCATACGACCGAAATGAAAGAAATAATTACAGTTCTTGAGAAAGAAGGACTTGGACCAGAGCAATGTTCATCAGAAGAAGTCGTTCGTGTTTTATTTACAAGACAAAAAGAATTGGGTGAAAAATTAAAAGAAGCAGATAATGTTTTATCATCTTGTAAAAATGGTGACCCAAGACCTACGATACAGGTATGTTGTTGCAGTGATCATGCCCGGGGGGGGGGGCGGGGGGGGGGTACTTCATTGCGAACATGATTCGACCTGAATCTGGACTTTGAGAAAAGAAAAGGACCCATTCGTATGGTCGATTTGAAACAAAAAGGGAAAATTTTCCATTGTTTGATGTGGATTATCATTATAGGGCCCATCAAGATAAAATAAGAGAACTAGTTCTCTTGTTTTATCTTGGGCCCATTGATAAGAAAATTCTCAAAGAACTGCCCATCTACCTGCCCTGGGTACCAGACTCTCTAGCATGAAAACGGTGATTTCCGTTTTTATGTTAGAGAGTCTGGTACCCAGGGTAACATCTCCCAGAGTTGTGGTTAAAAACAGACCCATATGTAGAGAATTTCAGATGAAAAAACCCACTCATATGAGCGGCACGCCCAGTAGCACTTAACAATGAAATACCCCCCCCCCCCCTCCCCTGTGTCACGAAAACAGTACTGGGAATAATCACAGTTCCTACAAGGTAGGTGTCCTTGCCCCTTGTTTAATGCCTATAATGACTGCAGATGATAGGATTCTATTTTACTGGATGTCGATGATGCTTTACTACTCGAACTGTAGCACTCTATCAGTCAGCTTTTTCTTATCTAATTAAAAAACTATATTTTGCTCTTTGTTTGTCAAATATCAAGAGAAAACGAATCTTTTCTAAAGAATATCATTTTCATGTATCAATTTACTGTGGGCGGTTATTTAGATTTCAAAGACTGGATGTTTTACATATCAGTTATTTGGCTACTGTTCATCATCAAGATATGTCTTTTAGCATTATTTCTTCACCCAGGGGTTGAAAGATGAAAGGAAAACTTTAAAGAGACAAGTTGATGATTTAAGACAGAATGTTTCAACTCTTGAGAGTCAACTGAAACTGACAGAAATGACAAGTAAACGGTGGGTAGTGCATTTGATACTTTGAATTAAACTGAAGTCTGTCTCAAACTAGATGTCATGTCACCTGAGATTTGCGATAATGCAAAATTCTTTTGCAAAATACTTTTATTGTTGTTATTCGCGGGCATTCGCAGATGTCATCTAAAGTCCGTCTCAAATTAGATGTCACCTGAGATTTGCGATAACGCAAAATTCTTTTGCAAAACACTTTTATTGTTGTTAGTCGCGGGCAGTTGCAGGTGACATCAGACTACAGTTTCAATGGAGGCTTTCTCTCAACAGGTCTTGCAGAATCCATTTCTTCTGTTGGTGCAAGTTTAGAAATATGTTGTCCATCACTCCTTGCAAGAATGTGCGATATGATATTAAATCTAGGAGAAATGTGATTCAGGCTGTTTATTTAGAGAATGTGTGTGTCTAAGACTTGATTAAAATTGGAGTAAAATGTGTTGGAAATGCATCAGAATTGTCATGGAAAAAGCGTTTTGACACTATTTTTGTGGAATTTGAGTTTATTTCGGTTTGAGAGTACGAATATGGGTGAAATAAAAAAGCTTCGATTCCATTTGGAAGCGACATTTCATTAAAGATATGAAAATTCTTCTAGGAAATGCATAATCCTGGTTCTAACGTGGCTTTACTCTCCTTTGAACCAAACTTAAAAGGATTGGACTAAAAGGATCCAAACGACGTGAATTGAAAGATTCGAGAGTTTCCCATGAGCAAGTCGCTTTATTTGAGATCTCCCACCTAAATCAGACTTGAAATGGATTTTAACTGGTTTTCCCGTCTGGTTTTGCTTTTATTTCGGATTGACTGCAGTCCGCGTTACTTCAGATTTTAACCACATTTACCTTTAAAATTTCAGTATATTTTCAGTTCAATGTTGAGTATGACTGTCAATGGAAAGGAGTTCCTTTTCAAGGATTTTTTATCGATTTTGATTAAATTTTTAAAAGTATATGAATTTATTTTGCTTTTTCTTCCAGGCAAATGGAAGATCTTTTAACCGAGAAGAAGAATTCATTCCTCGAATTTCAAAAAGCGATTGATGACTGCGATGCAGCAAAATCTGCAGCTGATAAGGCGCAAAAAGATCTCGTGGATACGAGATCAATGTTGAATAAGAGGCAAACTGAACTTCAAATGTTAAGAGGTATGTTGTTTAAGTTTCTGTTGTTGTTGTTGTTTTCATTGGATGATTTCCTCTGTATGTTGTCGACGCTTCCNAGAAGAATTCATTCCTCGAATTTCAAAAAGCGATTGATGACTGCGATGCAGCAAAATCTGCAGCTGATAAGGCGCAAAAAGATCTCGTGGATACGAGATCAATGTTGAATAAGAGGCAAACTGAACTTCAAATGTTAAGAGGTATGTTGTTTAAGTTTCTGTTGTTGTTGTTGTTTTCATTGGATGATTTCCTCTGTATGTTGTCGACGCTTCCCCTATTATCTACACCGAGGGGCATACTACTCCAAGAATCTCGTGCACTTTCGTAAAAAATCCTACATATCTTCAGTCTGAAAAAATCTTGGGAAATCTCCCAAACACAATTAAAATACAATAGCTGTTCTGAAAGAATCTTTCAACAACTGTTTGAAAACCTCAAGTATAATTTAAATCTTTATAAGTTTGCAAAATTTTGAAAATGTTCGGAAATGTCGAAATCTCAAAAATCTAAAAATCTAAGGAGTCGTAGAAATCCTAAAATATCTACGTAATCTCAGGAGAAGTCTCAAAAATCTAAGAAGAAATCTCAAAATCTTTGAAAATTTCAGGGATTTTAAAAATCCCAAAATCTTGTATGCAATCTTTCGGAGTGATTTACCCCTTGATCTACACAGCCTATTTGTCACAGTTACGTAAATTACTGCTTACCGGAAAAACTTCCTAGCTAACATTTCTTAATTTCTTTGCCCAGACTTGAACGAATATAACAAAATAACTAGAGTATAACTTTTCTGGTTATTGTCAATGAAAAATTTTACTGAATGGTTTCTCGTTGACAGCCCGGTCGATGTAGCCTGGCTGCAGCCTAAACACTCCTCCGTGAAAATGTAGGGGTGGAGGGCCGTGGAGGAGTGGAGGAGTGTTGAAGCTGCACGCAGGCTAGGTCGATGCTCTCAAATAAGACGAGAAAACTTTCATAAAGCTGAATTCCTGAAGGATGAACTCAACTTAATATCTCTAGCTGTCTAAAGATATAGACCCTGTTTACTTGGCAAGCTAATACCTCTAATTCGCTCGTTTAAACAGGAATTCGTAGATCCAATCTCGTTTGGATCTGCTCCAATATAAGTGGGTTTTAGTTAAAATTTGATCCTTTCAAATGTTTGCTACTGTGTATTGAACGTTTCAAAATTTCATCTAGATAATCTGATGAGTGTTACGAACGAAATGAAAACGGTTGATGCTGATCTTGGTAAAAACAAGAAGGATTTGTCCATCAGAACTGCAGAATTGGAAAGGATGAAAAGAGACATTGCATTGGAGACAGAGAAGATACAACAAGAACGGAAGAATAGTTCAAGGCTTTCATCAGATGTTGAAAATAAAAAGAAGATCATTAAGGAGAGTGAAAAAGTTATTGCTGAACTGGAATCAAAGGTATTTTTATTTTATTCCCTTGTTTCAAAGCATTGGCCATTCAGAGGAGTTTAAAGTGAATGACCTGAGTTAAAAGATGGGATTTAATGGGTTTATAAATAGCCTATTGTATTTTTTAATCCGACACGTGCCCAAAGAAAGCAAAGCCAAAGAAAACGATGGAATGCTGAGGTTTTTCTTTTTTTGTCCTATTTATATAGTCGGGCGTCATTTTGCTCTGGTCATTCACTTATTCATTCACTTATTCACTTATTCAGCTCATTCAAGTGCTATTCAAGCTAAACTTCCAAAAATCCATGACTTTCTCTCCGTAATGCAATGCAGGCAACAGTAGGAGATAACATTGCCAATTCAGATTTTTTCTTTAGCTTTAAACACCTTAGAATNATATAGTCGGGCGTCATTTTGCTCTGGTCATTCACTTATTCATTCACTTATTCACTTATTCAGCTCATTCAAGTGCTATTCAAGCTAAACTTCCAAAAATCCATGACTTTCTCTCCGTAATGCAATGCAGGCAACAAGTAGGAGATAACATTGCAAATTCAGATTTTTTCTTTAGATTTAAACACCTTAGAATTAACAGTCTTACTGTAAATTTTTTAGGTTCAACGACTCACAGAGAACCTCGAAGCTAGCCAGATGCATGTGAATAGAGCTACATCAGAACGAGATTCATTAAAAGAAGAGCTGCAGTCATTACGAGGCACAATGATCACAAATGAGGCTGACTTGAAACAATTCAATTCAGTTGTTGCCAACCTTAGAAATCAGGTAAATGTTCCATGTTACTGATTATGAACGAATCTTCTTTTGTCTGATGAAGTGGCTGTTGATTGAACCGTAGAATTCATTAGAGAATTAATTAAAGTGTAACCTAGCCAATTGAATTGGATCTAGTCTAGAACTTCTAAATGCTATATTTCGCATTTTACCTTAGTCACTTCGGAGCATGAATGCATGCCTCAATGAGATCACTGTCAAGATTATGGTTATCTGCTCATTGCCCTACCTCCTGGGTAGAATTGTTGGTTCTTACTTTTGTACAATTAACATAATTGATATCGATGCCGAGATGCCGAAAGCCGATGCCGAATGCCGAATGCCGAATGCCGAATGCCGGGGTTTACATTGCAAATAGCCCTTTCATCAATTTTCTTTCCATTCCATTTTAAATTATTTAAACACAAAATCCTTTCAGCTTACAGACTCAATAAAAGAATAAATACCCTAGTTACATTATATACATTATATACACAGTTAAGCTAAGGTTATGCACAGTTTCCTATCTACATAGCAGCTGCTCTTCCAGGGAGTCGTGTTTTCATTCGATTTCAGCTCTTAAAATTGCTTTTTGAATCTATTAAGTGTGGGGAGCTCTCTAATATTGATGGGAATATTGTTCCAAGTTTTTAGAGCCGAATAGTGGAAGCCTTTCTTGACGTATTCAAGATTATTTCTTGGGATTTTTTGTAGGTCCCTGCAATTCCTTGTTCTGTAGTTGGACTGCTGGGTCCTTTGATGATATTTATCCCAAAGGCTTTCGGGACATTGCCTGTTCATTATTTTGTATGTCATTACTGATTGATCGAATTTTATTAGTTGCTCAACGGTCAACCAGTTATGAGACCAATTATCTTTTAGTCTGGCCTTTCAAAATAGGTGGTACTAAACTGATACCGCTAATACCGCTGCCAGCCGCCACTGCTATCTAATGGCACTTTCCAAATTTCTTGCAGATAAAATCACTTGAATATACACTAAAAGAGAAAGTGGATAAAGTCGCAGCAACATCTAACGAACTAGAGAAAGCGAAAGCGGATAGCCTGGGAGCGAATCACCTGCTTGGAATCGAGGAAGACAAGAACAAAGAACTCGAAGACGAGGTTGATGATTTAACATATCGACTAGCAGGGAAAACTGATGAAGTTGAGAGGTTGATGGAGAGAGTAAAGGTTTTAGAGGAAGATTTGGAGCATGCGAAATCAACATTAGGGAGTATGCAGGTACGAGTATTTGTGATCTTATTTATCATCAAGCTGATGATATGGTGTATCTTTGCGATTTTTTAGGTTCATTTCTAAGTTTAAGGTTTCTTATCAGCAAACGAGCTATCGACGTGTGACCTTGAGACTCCTGTACAGACTATTTATACTGTCACTTTTTCACGTGCAAGAACACAACTTAAAGTCACTGGCACGCTTGTATCCGCGACTCTATTGTAACCTACTTAAGACTCTACTCTTTTTCCCTCTCTTGTGACTAAATAAATTCAGGTCTTTTAGCTTTGCTATCAACAGTCATAATCATGGTTTCATTCTGTTATAGCTCGACTATGCAGAAACCGAGACATCATTGAAGTCGCACGAGTCATCCAGATCAATGCTGACGAAAGAATTCAACTTGCTCCAAATGGAACACAGAGAAGTGACAAGAGAAAAACAAAGGATAACTGAAATTTATGAAGAAACAAAAAGAAGTTTGCAACAGAAAACTGAACGATTAACAGTGCTGGATAAAGAATTAATGGAATATAAACAACAGTTGAAGGAAAAGTCGAGGAAACTTCAAGAGGTGAGTTTAAGAAATTGCCTTTCTGTGCAAAATACTTCCACTACTTCGCAACCCAAAAATATTGATGAGATTTGTCTAAGACTCAATTTCTAATAGATTTATTTCAAAGTATTGTAAATTCTGCAGAGTAGGCCTTAATTAGCTGTAATTTAGCTATTTGTTAATTTAGCCTACAAAAATTAATTGATGATGATGATGACGACGACGACGACGACCGACGACAACATGGAGGGATGAAGGGTTTTGCGGAAAAATTTTTAATTTAAACTACATATTTTTCTGTCATCAGGTTCTTGTAATTTACAGCTACTTGAAGCTTGCTTTTTTTATCAAATGCAAAAGCGAGTTAATTTTTATTACCCATCGAGGAGTTTCCAAGGCTTGAAGCACTTTTGTTTATTTCATTTATAGGCCGAGTCAGAACGAGACAGGCTCCAAGAAGAACTTACATATCAAATAAAACAAAGTGAACTCTTAAATGAAAACTTAGATACAACTAAAACAGGGAGCAGAAAGCAGATAACAGAGATCGAAGTTTTAAAGTCGCAATTGAACGAAATATCGAAAAGAAGAAGCGAATTATCAGATGAATTGAAAAGGACAAAACAAGATTATGAATCAAAGAAAGAAAAAGATAATGAAAGGATAATGTCAATACAAAATGATAATGATCAATTAAGAGCAGAAATTAAGGTATGTATTTCAAGCAATTTATAAGCAATGTGTCCATGTAAGTACAGCCACGTATACACTCTTGTCAAAATATGCTGACATGATGCTGACAAAGAGCCTTGAAAAGCGCACAGTGATTGGTAGAATTTAAATGATCACATGTAAAACTAGAATTTGAATTTATCAACGAGGCTTCCTGCTATGAGACTTCGGGTTCAGCTCTGCAAGCGCAACCGCAAGTAAATCATCAGTCTGCTTATATTAGAGCTGGCTACCCTTTGAGCTCCATGGCAATGTAATCACATGAAATAACACATGCAAATAGCAAGGTCGCTGTACTTACATGGACACATTACCTTAATTTCCTGTTGAATTTTCTGTTGAACTACAACAGGGTGCCGCAAAATATTGCGCCCCATTTGTATGGCTGCTGGGGAGGAGCTGTACGATCTATTGTTCTGTTTTGATACAGTTGCATGAGATAGGCTTGAACGTAGAGTTTAAGACCTTGTTTTAGCCAATCAGGCAAGTGGTTGCTTGTTTATGCCACAAGGAAGTTGAAAAAGTGATTATTTCAGAACACTACTTCAAATGCTAAGTTTTCATGATTAATTGTGCGCCGAATGGATTTTTGGCGCATTTCGTTTCTGGGAGGTGAAAGCTTAGAATAGGCCTAAGTAGGGTCATTTTTCATTTTTTCACTGTTTCGCTATAAGTTCCTTTTGAGTAAGGTTTATCACAGGGATACAAGGGACTTGGATAATCAGTCGCTTCTACAGCTGTAGTGATGCACGGTGCCGAGATGAAATAACTAAAGTCTGTCTCAAATTGGATATCACGTGAGATTTGCGATTACGCAAAATTACTCTTGCAAAACCCTTCAGTTATAATTATTCGCAGGCATTTTCACGTGACATTTTATTTGAGAAAGACTATGATTAAATGTATTGTGTCATGACATCATATGTATGAAACCGAGAATACTTATTTTGTGATAAACTTTCTAATATTTGTTTGGTTGCATGGAAATTTTTTTTTTGTATTACTGAATTGTCTCTTTTCTTGCTGTTTTAAAGGCTGCTCAAGAAATGATTAGGAAGCAACTGAGCGCCCTCAATGGATACACTGACTTTGTTGATGATGGCGATGACAGAAATATCAAGGAATCTGTAAACAGAATTTTCAAACGATTGAACAAGTCAGAAGAAGATTGTCAGGTAGGTTACTTTGAGGCAAGTGAACATTTCTTTATGTCAGATATTTAGATGGGATTGGTATAAATATTTAAAAATGAAATGAAAATGGGGGTAAATTTATTTTTCTAGTGATCTATCCTGTGATGGGAAGAGTCATGTCTGTTCATGGAAAATCTTCTTATTTTATTCGTATAAGATATTGCAATACATTCTACCATACTTTATAATTACTATACAACAATACGGGGACGATACCATGAGGAGCAAAGGACAATGACTACCCCATGGCCAATACATAAAGATGCACAACGTTAAACAAAAATACAAGGGAAATTAACTAAGCTAAAATAACTAATTACGAATACACGCTAAAATTGAAAAAGGTAGGTGCTAATTTATGGGAGTTTGCAGCAATGGAACATTTATTAGCGTTCTGTAGTGCATTGTAGGCCTTAATTAGCTGTAATTTTAGCTATGGTTTTGTTGCAGCCTACTTTGTAAATAGACAAATGATGATGATGATGATGATGATGATAGTATGAACGAATTTGAGGGTTGCCTCAAGTAGCTTTTTATTGCTGTCGATAAAATCTCTTTAGGCCCCTGAAATTTCATCCTTTCAAGAATCACGTACATTTTGTGCAGAGAGGTAGGACGTCTCTCGACGTTGTACCCCCAAGTTTTGCGGAATATCACAAGATTCTTTTCACCAGAGTGATTTCTTATAATATGAAATCAAGAATGATACATGCAATTATAAAATGGGATTTAAAAACACAAAAATCTAAATCTTAATCACAAGAAATGTTACAGCTAATTTTTACATTTCTACCCCAAAAGATCCATTAAATTCCAGAAAATTCAAGTCATATCTAGGCTTCTTGTGTCATAAAATCAAAGTACTCTCCTCCGCCGGTTTCTAGTTGATGGTTCTTGGTTCCGTAGTTCTGTAGTCCATGGTTCCGTGGAAAAGAAACCGGCGGAGGAGAGTAAAATCAAAGTCTGTTAGTTCCTTTTTGTCCCGATTGGCGGCTTTCTATTTTCAAATGACAATATTGATCGAATTTTCTTCATCAGCGATCCCAAAAAACTCCCACATTCCTCTCGCTCCTGTTCCACCATTCGTTCCAATTACAAACGAGGTAACTGACCCATGTTAACTTTTTCTTTTCTTGTTCGTGCCTTGCAAAAACTTCCTTGAACTGTATTAATGATACTACAAGGTTGATTGTCGGCAGAATAGTTCACTTCCACTTTGTAAAGTATTTAGGCCAAATGTACTGACACCATTTCCTCATGTTTTAGGCCTACAAAGGAGAGACGGAGCAGTACAGATCGAAAATTGCGTCGTTAAATTCGGAAATCGAACGAATGACGAGTTTAATGTCGAATGAGAAAATCTCATTGACAAATGAATTAAATAAAATGAAAGAAGACATAAGTCATGAATTAGAAATGGAGAAACGAAAACATGGTGAAGATATCAAGCAAGCAAATTTGAAAAGTGAACGGCAGAAACAAGAAATGCAGAAGGTGTGTTTATTTTCTGTTGTATTCTCAATTCAGAAGGACAGAGCTATTTGGACTACCATGATCGTCAACGTCGGTGGACATGACACTTAGATAGATAGATAGATTCTCAATTCCTCAGAAGAGTTTCTAATAAAGTTCTAACTTTGTTTGCCCACTTGAATACCTCATCAATTCAAAACAAATTTCGAGATCTTTAAACTAAATATATTCTTTTATAAGAAACCGCTTATGAAAAATTTAGAATCTCAGATCGCCAACAAATTAAGAAACTCTTGCATATTTTTCTTTATTCTTACTTGTTTCCAGTATCATATTACTCAGAAAATACTTGAGTAATGTCTAAACATTGGAAAGGCTTCAAAACGCGATTGTTTTGAAATGTCCAGGAGGGCACAGATCTGATATTTTTAAGAAATTTTCAGTACTGGCCTACATTCTTAGTTTCTTATAGAAAGGACGTGTATTGGATTACAAGCACTTTTCCTGTTGTTTCTTCAGCTCTCGATGTGCAGTTCTCAGCAAAAATCTCATAGAATTTTTTAGATTAAATCAAAGGCCATTTCTGCTATTACAAGCATTCAAATAGCTGTACTTGTGCTTTGCTCTTAATCAAATGTTTCACACATAAGAAATCAATGCAGTGTATGTCTTTTTGCGTTGTTTTATTCTTGTGTGTGATTGCTTTCTTTAATGAACTCGACAGCTGTCCACAAACCTCGAAGAGGCTGAAAACCGGACTGCTCAGATGGAGCAACTTATCAACGAAAAAGAATCACAGTTGAGGTATATCTTTTGTTGTCATATTTAATTCTTCTGTTTTCGTATTCTTCTCTTTATTTCATTTTACTAGACTTGTTCAAGTCTCTCTCGTGTTTATACCTAAAACACTGCCACCTAAAAGTTGCCTCTGCGTGGGAGGGAAGGAAAGCCTCTCCCTCTCTCCTTCGCAGAGGTCATTTTTTTTAGTATTTGACGCTGAAGAGACTTGGGCAAGTCCACATTGTTACATATTCAATTGTTCGTCGTTATTTGATATTATCTAGTTGTTTATCATGTTTTTTACTTATTTTTCATGCCTTCGGTTGGTGACTGATGCATACAGCTTGCAATTTTAACTCCAATAATATAGGATGTTAATTAAAATGTTTCTAATTGTATCAGTGAATACCTACCAATGTTTTCAACCAAGATATATTGAAAATGCATATAAGAAAGCTTTTTGATCAAGTTATTGAGGGAGTAAGTCGAAAATGTGGTAAAAGATGAGAGAATGTTCATGACAAATAGTGCGAAAATGATTTCATATTACCAATAATTTGTAATAGAATAATTTGTTTTTATTAAATTGCTTTATTCTGAACAAGTCAAGATGATATCTTGTGTCGATATCAATAGACCCGTGTTTTTTCGGTATGCTTTGAGAAAGCAGGCAAGGTCGAAATAAATCTCTGCAAAAGCAAAATTGTCATCGTTGTTTATCATTTTTCTAGGATGATAAGCAGGGAAAAGGAGCAGTTACTCGATTCTGTAGAATTCTTACAACAAGAAATAAAAAACACAGATTCTAATTTACTTGGAAAAGAGAAAGAATTACAGAAGATTAAATTGGAAAAAGAATTACAGGTAAAGATTTGAAGTATTTTTTTGCTTACCGTTTATATCATATTTTTAGGAAAATCAGGAATTTGTGAATAGGCTGATAACTCTTTGTAACGTTTAAATATTTGATGCCTGTCTTAAAGTTTAATGGCCATTTTCACACTGTAGTTCAAGGAACACATTTTCATTTAAGCATGGTGAAAGGAATTGAACTATTCAAGCACGTTTGACTGCCCAAGTCATATGAATCTGAAATGTTTTGGAATCGATCACTTGTATCAGAAATGGAGAGACGCAGGTGCAAATTGCATTGGATTTTAGGCTTGATGCAGCTTTTCAGAATGCCTCAATTTATTTTGACCACAGTTAGCAAGAATTTGTTCCTTTTGCTATGAATGGCTTTTCGGAAAATGCTTCGATTTCTACCTATGAGGAGCACAAAAGGCTTGAGTGCATACTCTAATACGTTCTGTTAGGACTTTGTATGGCGATTAAAGTATAGTATATAGTTAGATTAGTAGTAGTATATAATAGAGTAGTATACAGTTAGAGTATATAATAGACCGGATGAGCCAGAAAAAAGTTCCCACTTTTGAAAATTCATAGCATCAAGAGTACTAAATGGATTGGAATGAATCAATATTTGCTTGACAGCCAAAAGATCGAAGTATTTTTGTGATTTTTCTCGCGTTCTTACGAGCATTGGAAAAATTGGTAAATTCAAGCTTGCAAAAACTTGATGGTTGCAAAATGACTGAAAAATGCCTAAAATGCTTGATCAAATCATAAAGGACTCCTCGCTCAGAACAACAGAGAAATTGCAATTTCTCATGGGTGAGAGATATCGTCTGCACATCTATTGCCATGGGATTGAAAATCTTTAGTATCTGTTTGAGAATCTATTTCTTGTAACTCTTGAGAAAGGTGAAAAGCATGTGCGTATTGTTCTGCGTGAGGAGAGTTCTAACGATTTGATCAAGTGTTTTAGGCCTTTTTTCTGTCATTTTGCAGCCATGAAATTTTTGTAAAGTTGAATTTACCTATATTTGCAATGCTCGTAAGAAGACGAGAAAAATCACAAAAATACTTCGATCTTTTGGCCTTCAACTAGAATTTGAATCACTCAAATCCATGAAGTACTTGTGGTGCTATGAATTTTAGAAAGTGGGAACTTTTTTCTGGCTCACCTGGTAGTTGCATTGGTTGTGTTTTACCAACTCATGGAAAGATTTACTAACTTTTCAATAGTTATTGCAGGCTTGACCTATAACGTAACCCTTGTTGATTTTAGGTTTCATCCTTGTCAAGTAAACAAGAACAAATATTGCAGGAGTTAAGAGAAGCGAACGACAAGCTCGCAGAGAAAGAAAGCGATCAAACTATGAAAAAGAGCCAAGTAAGCTAGTCCTTCGTTAATTTTATGTACAGTTCAGCCCTAAATTATTCATGCCCATTTCGAATTCGGAGTATTTTGAATCTGTTATTTTTGGACCAGTTTTATTGTGGTTGAAGCTACATAAAGTATGTTACTAAAGACTTAAAGAAAAGTACTACACGAGACATTTCGAGGAGTTCAATATATCTTCGATAATTCGTTGCAAAACGAGCAAATCAAAGTACTTAGAATTTAGCATGGGTATGAATAATCTAGGGCTTAACTGTAATTACAACTGATATTTGAAATCGTCTTTAAACTTCACTGCAATAGTATTCTCGCCATTATGATCTACTTTCAGTGGTTTCCTCCAATCAGCAAGAATATTAAGTAGGATGCCCTCTTTTAGAGAAAGATATGGTCGTTGTGCTAACTGTGCTGAAGACCTGCTTGAATTAACTGATAAGCTAAAATCAGGTAGAAAATGAAGACAAAAGTAGGACGATAGCAATGTGGAACTTATTGAATGTTGCTTGCCTTGTGACTCAAAACTATGAGAATGTCTTTAGATTAGATGCGTAATCATAATAGTGTTGTTCAGCAAATGTTAGACGTACGAAGACTGTCTTGGCAAACAAGTATCATATATCATTCCCTGCAAGAGACTAGGATCATTGTGGTCTCAGCACTCCTATGGGCAATTATTGTTAGAGTCACACCAAGAAAGGGACCTGTGCACCCAGCCTGCATGCTAATAGTCCGCACAATACTACGATGATATGACTCTTGTTGAAAAAACGCTTCCCGTAGGCCCATCCAATTGCCCGTAAGCCTCGTGCTGACATAATTATTGCATAATTCATGATATTGAGCATGCCCTATTCATTGCATTTTGATGTTCAATAGCATTCTTAGTGAATAAGCTATCGCTATACAAGGTAGCTCAGCGATCGTTACCTTCGCGTTTTCTTAGTCAGGTTTCGCATTTTTAGACCCATACTGTTTCCGATCACATTTTAATGACAACGTAATGTTCATTTGTTATTTCGCAAAGGTGGATGAATTAGTTAATTCGTTGAAAAAGGAGAAAGAAGAAATCATGGCAGAAAAGTCGAATACAGAGCAAGAAGTTTCTCACTTAGAACAGCAGGTAATAAATCTGTCTTTATTTTTTCAATTGACAATAATTGGGCTTTGTTTATTTTGTCGNGTTACCTTCGCGTTTTCTTAGTCAGGTTTCGCATTTTTAGACCCATACTGTTTCCGATCACATTTTAATGACAACGTAATGTTCATTTGTTATTTCGCAAAGGTGGATGAATTAGTTAATTCGTTGAAAAAGGAGAAAGAAGAAATCATGGCAGAAAAGTCGAATACAGAGCAAGAAGTTTCTCACTTAGAACAGCAGGTAATAAATCTGTCTTTATTTTTTCAATTGACAATAATTGGGCTTTGTTTATTTTGTCGTGTTATTATGCATCATAGTGCAAACGAAGAGTCTAATTTCATGTGTTAAGAAATAATTTGTTTCAACAGTAAAACCTGTTGCAGAAAATTATTTAATTAACGTCAAAATATTCTTAGCTACATTTACACTTGAAATATAAAATTTGTCTGAAAGTTGAAGATTATTTTATTTTTAAAAATCCGGTAGCAATCAGAAGTCAAAATAGAAGATGGCACGAAATTTTTTATATTCCATTAGGAGTTTATATTTTTTGTATTTTTTATATTCCATTAGAAATTTACAAAACATATTACGCGTTACTCTGCCTATACAAATTACTCAACGGTACTACGAGGACGATACCATGGGGAGCAAAGGACTATGATTACCCCTGACCCAATGGCTATTTCATGAAAAAAACTAAACTACATACAGTTACACATGAATATTACACCGGATTAGAATCTGAAAGAAATGTTGGAATCTGTCCAACATTAGGTATCAGATAACATTACTTTTTATTTCACCGCAAAAGCTAGCTTCGCCTGAAATATAGCGGAAGTAGTTCTTTTAAATGGAATTAGATTTTTAAGTTCCTGTTACGTGTGATCCGTAGGGAGAAAATTAAAGACGCTACGTAAAGCATGTTTATAACGTTCCAACACGCCGTTAGATTTGCAGTGTAAAGAAAGCTTTTGATTTGGCCTCTCTTCAGGGCTACAGACAAAATGTGGTTGAATTTAGCGTGCAAATTTGCTTGCAGGAAAGTGAAAAATCACACGAAAAATGATAGAAAAAAGATTTTCTTTGTCACATTCGTTGGGTTTGTTGTTTGGTTTTAAACATATGTAATGCCATTTTTATTTGGTACTGAATAAAAGGCCTTTTCTACTTTCAGTTGAAACAAAAAGACGAAGAGAAGAAAACCATGTCCAAGCGACACCAAGATGAAGTAAAGAAGTTGGAAAATGAAATAAATGGTTTGCAAGAAGCAGTTGAGCAACAAGAAAATGCCCTGGACAGAGTAAATCGAGAATTGGAAAAGAAAAATAAAGAGAATGTAAAATTAACCAAACGAGTGAGAGAATTGATCGAGGAAGTAGAAAATATTGGAGGGGAAGAAGCGTGTCAGATTGCACAGGTTCAGCAAGTGGAAAGTGCTGGCATGGGATTTGAAGCGTTTGAATCGCAAGAAACGGTACATATTACAAAATCTTCATTTGTTGGATTGCACGTTTTGTTGATATCTGTACGGTTATTGGAACATGAACGAAGCGGAATAGAATTGCCAAACTGTAACAATTTATAGTAGAATACGTTACTTGATATTTGGATGAGCTAACAATTTATAGCAGAATACGTTACTAGATATTTGGATGACCTGACAATTTATAGCAGAATACGTTGCTAGATATTTGGATGAGCCAATTCTTATTGCGTTTGTGACTTTTTCTCAGGTTGAAAAGCTGGAAAAGGAGAAAAATGAAATTCAAAAACGACTGGACGAAGCAACAAAAGAATTAGAAAGACAACAAAAGGTGAGCTCGAAAAAGAACATTTTTTTGAAGCAAAATCAAGTTTGGATGGAAAAATCTAGTCCATACAAATAGTAGCTGAGTTGTTTCAATAGCCCCTACATATCTTCTTCTGAAGACTCTTCAGGAATTTCAAAAGGTATTCAATAAGCACTTTGGAAACTCTATTCATGAGTTTCAATTTCCTTTCGCCATGGTAAGGGAGTATTTCATCGAGAAAGTTTGGTATTGATGCTGCTGAGTTTTAATCAGTCAACGAAGAGAGCCCTGAATGAATTTTCTGTGCCTTCCTTTTCAGGCTTCTCACGTAAAACGTCAATTTTATCAGCAAACAGAGGAGGAAAGCCAAAGATTAAAGCAAGAGGTAAATATCTTTATTTTACTTGAAAAGTTTTATCGCCAGAGTTTAAATTCGATTTTATTTCATTCTGTAAGAGTATTCAAAAAAACTAAACTGACGCCATTATTTCGTTGCAACATAAAAAACTCGAACACGTTTCATTTAAACGAGCTATTTTGACGTTAAAGGTTGCTGTGTAGAATACTAGGAGATTATGTGCCTTTTGAATGCAAGGAAATGTTATTAATCAATTTTACGGAGTTATGTAACACCGAGAGTATATACAAACATCGTTCATAGGGAGGTTCTGAGAATTTATTCAGAAGCTGATGAAATGGGCAGGATTTTTCCTTGTTGGCCATTGAGGGAATTTACATTTTTATATTGTTTACATTGTTACTTACATTTTGGGACTTTCTGTTTATATCGTGAAATGATATGCTTTGTAGATGTCGAATCCTTTCAATTACATTGTTTGCTTTAAAATTGTGCGACCATCTTTTTGTAGCTTGAGTATGAGAGAAGAGAAAAACTGGAAGCTCTTGGCTGCTTAAAAGCCCTGATAGTTGATAACGAGGCCATGGCAAAATGTGTCACTGGGTTACAAGATACTGTTGCTTTGCAACGACAAGAAAGCACGGATACGAGGAAACATCTGAAAGAGGTTCTCGATAAGTACGAGTACCAAAGAGAAGTGTCGTTTAGAACTCAGAAAACATTTGAGGATTTAATGGAATCTAAATTATCGAGGGATCACCAAGAAACATCAAAAGTACAGAGTGATTATGGGGTGCTGAAAGGAGACTATGAAGAACTCAAGTATGTGAAATTTTGCACCAATTCTTTTATACCATTTAGTTTAGTCATCATTTAGGTGACTATTTCTATCTTTTGGTTTAGTTTAGTTTAGTTTGGTTTACCGGGTGTTCCAAAAAAATATATACACATTTGGTTGGCTCCAGCGATGTGAATTTAGCTTTGNTTGGCTGCTTAAAAGCCCTGATAGTTGATAACGAGGCCATGGCAAAATGTGTCACTGGGTTACAAGATACTGTTGCTTTGCAACGACAAGAAAGCACGGATACGAGGAAACATCTGAAAGAGGTTCTCGATAAGTACGAGTACCAAAGAGAAGTGTCGTTTAGAACTCAGAAAACATTTGAGGATTTAATGGAATCTAAATTATCGAGGGATCACCAAGAAACATCAAAAGTACAGAGTGATTATGGGGTGCTGAAAGGAGACTATGAAGAACTCAAGTATGTGAAATTTTGCACCAATTCTTTTATACCATTTAGTTTAGTCATCATTTAGGTGACTATTTCTATCTTTTGGTTTAGTTTAGTTTAGTTTGGTTTACCGGGTGTTCCAAAAAAATATATACACATTTGGTTGGCTCCAGCGATGTGAATTTAGCTTTGATCAATGGCTAATTACTCTCAAAATGTTACTCGATAGTTAACTTGAACATAGATACCTCGTTTGTTGGTATTGGTGCTTTGAGAGCAGAAATATCAATCTTGAAAGCTCAAATTTGCGTCCACTTGCAAACCAGAGCTTTGGCCTTTTGGCCTAAGTAAATTCCTGAAGCACATCGAAATTAAGAACTGAAATTTATGAAAAATTAAGAAACTGCCCAATGGGTGACTCGGGGGTGACTTCTGGACAACAAAATAACTCAAGACCTATTATTGCTCAAATTTCATCAAGGCTATCGTTGATTTATCTGCTGTGCCTTAAGAACTTGCTTTGGCCAAAAGGCTAAAGCTCTGGTTTGATCTTTCAAGATTAACATGTCTGCTCTCAAAGTGTCTCAAAGTGGTCACAAAAATGTATCTGCTGTTTTGAAAAATCGTACAGGATTACCTATTACCCATGCAACCAATTTGTAAAATTTTAGTTCCTTTATGTTACTGAGGCTTCAATTTGATTTTCAAGATTTTTCTCATAATTTTAGGTGCATTATTTCCTTCTAAAATTAGGAATTAACTGAAAGTCCTATTTCTTGATATGCCCAAAAACAAACAAAAATGGGTTGTTCACAATCATGTAGATTTATAATTTTTGATGCCCAGCATTAATGGGGAAGCACAATAACATTTCAAGAGTTTCTGTATCATTTGGAAGCAATGCCTGCGCTAAGACAAGCATTATTGATACCAATTTGATTGTTGAAACATTGATCGAATTGAGTCAATTACTTACAGTTTTAGGAAAAGCCACTGGAAGCTATTTTGGGGGGAATTCTGCATTGAGATTAAGACAATGCACCTTAATTCATAAATATGTTCTTACAAAATAAGTTGAATCCTCAGTTAGGCAAAGGATTTTTAGTTTTTCAAATCGGTGTTATGGTTCTTGCATTACCTTTACATTTTGACCCACCTATGGGACTGACAGGGCTACCGTGCCTAAAAAAATAAACATAGAAATATAAAGTAAATCACCCGGTATTAGAGGTCATCCTCTGTTTTTGGTCATCTCTGATTATTCTTTATTTTTTTCGTTGCAGAAGAGAAAGAGACAAAATGAAAACTCAGTTAGAACATAAAGATAAAGAGTTAGAAAGAATAAGGACAGAAATTTGTGAACTAAAAAATCTGATGGAAACTAAAGTCATTAATTTTGAAGTCGAGAAAAGGTAACAAATTACTTTATGGTTGCAAAGTGTCGTCTTCTAATCATAATCCAAATTCTTGCTTTTTGCTTTTCACCAACATTCCTAATATTGGGAATATGGCCATAACAGAATTAGTAAATTTCAGAAACAGAGAAATGAGAGAGAAAAGGGAGGAGGAGAGGAGTTGAATGAGTGCAGTTGAGAGTGGATAAAACTTAAAGAGAGGAAAAAGGACTTGATCAGGAGGCTCGCGAAACTTATTTTGAAAGCCATATTACTGTGGTGAAAGCTCAAATTCTACTAAAATTCTTTGTTAATTAACAATCATTATCTCCTCCAATAATCAAAAGGGCATGACAGAATCCTTTCAGGCTACTACAAGTAGACGAAATCTGCCCATGATATCGCTGGCTCATCTTGTTTATCTGTAATTAAAAACCATATGTTTCTCTGGTTATATGGTTGTTTTTCAGATGGTTGTTTAAAGGGGCTCCGTCTCCGAATTTCTGTCGAAATGGTGATTTTGAAGTTTTTTGACAGGCAATATCATACGGACCTTTACCTGTTTTTTCGAAAATGAAAGCATCATTTTAAAGATTTCGTACTTTGCAGAGAAAAAACAAAACATTAATATCTTTTACGATTGCTTGGATATAAGTGGACTTTTAACGAGCACTTTTTGGTGGCTTGGGTGAAGCCACTAAACAAACTGCAGAAAACAATGGAGAACAATGGAGACATGCGGTGTTTACAGATTTGTTTACAGTTTGATGATGGATCCCCTTTAATACAGCCGTGTTGTGCCTTTGCCTCGTGAGATACAATTTTAGACGTCCTGAGTAAAAATTTGAGAAGCATGGAAGAGTATTTACCTCTGGAATGTTTTTGGGAGGTTGAGGAAGTTGAGAATGTTTTGGTTTGTTTTTGAAATTCTCTTTTTTGTTTTATTTGCCAAAGATGATTCGCTCTTGAATTATTGATGTTTATTCCATGTTGTGCTACCCAGTGTCTTTATGAAATTCTGGTTATTTCTATGTATACATTCTATTCGATATCTTTTTCAGGGCAAGAGAATTGATGGAATCAAAAATGCATCAATTTTCAAATGACAGAGCAACTTCTCAGAAGAGATTAATGTCCATGGAAGATTCAAAAAAGCAGCTACAGGTAAAACACTTTGTTTTATCTGTCATACGTTTTCACTTGTTTTTCTTTCAAGTGTGGTGGAATGGAATGTCTCCAAGATATTCTTACCTGCGAGTTTTTCTTCAAGCAACTTCATCCTGGCAATCAATGCCATGTGATGGGCCTCATCCTGTCTAGCTGAACTGATGAGCCCTAAAATGCATAACCTTGCTTGCTCACACGTTAGTCTTAGTATGTTAATGGCAGGGGGACATGTCATCAAAGATACTGCAATATTATGGATATTATCTTGAGACATTTTATGGAATTATGAGTGCTGTTCCTGAGAAGAAGTGGCAAAAGTATATGTATTACAGGAATTATTTCATGATATGTGTTGTGGAAGTCTGGTTCAGACTTTCATTGAATTCATTGAATTGAATGCCTTGAGATTTTAGAAATATCTGTTACTGGAAACTCGCTAGGTCTCGCTTTCGATCCGTACCCATTTGGATCCGATCTCAACCGTAGACCTTTTTAGGATCGGATCCACAAATGGGATCACTTTCGAAAGCGATCCCGTTTGGATACGGATAGCAGATCCAAATGGGTTCGGGTCCGTTAGGTCCCGTGTAAACGCAAGGGCTATCCGTTACAATTTGGGCACAGATCCATTTGGATCCGATCTCAACCGTAGACCTTTTTAGGATCGGATCCACAAATGGGATCACTTTCGAAAGCGATCCCGTTTGGATACGGATAGCAGATCCAAATGGGTTCGGGTCCGTTAGGTCCCGTGTAAACGCAAGGGCTATCCGTTACAATTTGGGCACGGATCCATTTGGATCCGATCTCAACCGTAGACCTTTTTAGGATCGGATCCACAAATGGGATCACTTTCGAAAGCGATCCCGTTTGGATACGGATAGCAGATCCAAATGGGTTCGGGTCCGTTAGGTCCCGTGTAAACGCAAGGGCTATCCGTTACAATTTGGGCACGGATCCATTTGGATCCGATCTCAACCGTAGACCTTTTTAGGATCGGATCCACAAATGGGATCACTTTCGAAAGCGATCCCGTTTGGATACGGATAGCAGATCCAAATGGGTTCGGGTCCGTTAGGTCCCGTGTAAACGCAAGGGCTATCCGTTACAATTTGGGCACGGATCCATTTGGATCCGATCTCAACCGTAGACCTTTTTAGGATCGGATCCACAAATGGGATCACTTTCGAAAGCGATCCCGTTTGGATACGGATAGCAGATCCAAATGGGTTCGGGTCCGTTAGGTCCCGTGTAAACGCAAGGGCTATCCGTTACAATTTGGGCACGGATCCATTTGGATCCGATCTCAACCGTAGACCTTTTTAGGATCGGATCCACAAATGGGATCACTTTCGAAAGCGATCCCGTTTGGATACGGATAGCAGATCCAAATGGGTTCGGGTCCGTTAGGTCCCGTGTAAACGCAAGGGCTATCCGTTACAATTTGGGCACGGATCCATTTGGATCCGATCTCAACCGTAGACCTTTTTAGGATCGGATCCACAAATGGGATCACTTTCGAAAGCGATCCCGTTTGGATACGGATAGCAGATCCAAATGGGTTCGGGTCCGTTAGGTCCCGTGTAAACGCAAGGGCTATCCGTTACAATTTGGGCACGGATCCATTTGGATCCGATCTCAACCGTAGACCTTTTTAGGATCGGATCCACAAATGGGATCACTTTCGAAAGCGATCCCGTTTGGATACGGATAGCAGATCCAAATGGGTTCGGGTCCGTTAGGTCCCGTGTAAACGCAAGGGCTATCCGTTACAATTTGGGCACGGATCCATTTGGATCCGATCTCAACCGTAGACCTTTTTAGGATCGGATCCACAAATGGGATCACTTTCGAAAGCGATCCCGTTTGGATACGGATAGCAGATCCAAATGGGTTCGGGTCCGTTAGGTCCCGTGTAAACGCAAGGGCTATCCGTTACAATTTGGGCACGGATCCATTTGGATCCGATCTCAACCGTAGACCTTTTTAGGATCGGATCCACAAATGGGATCACTTTCGAAAGCGATCCCGTTTGGATACGGATAGCAGATCCAAATGGGTTCGGGTCCGTTAGGTCCCGTGTAAACGCAAGGGCTATCCGTTACAATTTGGGCACGGATCCATTTGGATCCGATCTCAACCGTAGACCTTTTTAGGATCGGATCCACAAATGGGATCACTTTCGAAAGCGATCCCGTTTGGATACGGATAGCAGATCCAAATGGGTTCGGGTCCGTTAGTTCCCGTGTAAACGCAAGGGCTATCCGTTACAATTTGGCACGGATCCATTTGGATCCGATCTCAACCGTAGACCTTTTTAGGATCGGATCCACAAATGGGATCACTTTCGAAAGCGATCCCGTTTGGATACGGATAGCAGATCCAAATGGGTTCGGGTCCGTTAGGTCCCATGTAAACGCAAGGCCTATCCGTTACAATTTGGGCACGGATCCATTTGGATCCTATCTCAACCGTAGACCTTTTTAGGATCGGATCCACAAATGGGATCACTTTCGAAAGCGATCCCGTTTGGATACGGATAGCAGATCCAAATGGGTTCGGGTCCGTTAGGTCCCGTGTAAACGCAAGGCCTATCCGTTACAATTTGGGTACGGATCCATTTGGATCCTATCTCGTGTAAACAGGGCCTAAATCTCAAGGCATTTCCAGAATTATTGGTATGATTTTTTCAGGTAGAATGAAGATTTCCTATTACCGCTGGAGAATTCAAAACCATACCAGTATTAGAAATCGGTGTGTCAGCAGGAAAACGCAATTTTGCTATAAATCGTCGGATGAGAATAAAGAGGACAATCATGTTTGTATTTTAGTAGTTATTCATTCGGCGCATCCAGTATTTTAGATAAGGTAGGCCAAAGGTCCAAAAGTACTTATAAGACTCAAAGTTCTAGAATACTAAATGATGATTTGAGTTGTATACTTTTGGGTCCCTGGCCCACCTTACTTAATCAACACTGGATATGTTTAATAAATAACTGATAGAATACAAAATGATTGACAAAGCGGAGGATGAGACAAGCGACGACAATCATTTTACACTTCATTTTATCGACTTTCATTCCATGTTAACATTTGACATTTCCAGGAGACTTAGACGGTATTAAGATACATAATCGGTTAAAAAAGAAATAAATTAATTAATTTGACGTAAACATGTTTTTAGAACGTTTCGAACCAGGCTTGCTTCATCTTCAGCAAATCTAATAAATAAACATTGCAATTTATACCAAGGAACAAACAAGATAAAACGCGGTAAACAAGCGTGAGTGACATTTCCTACGCGTAAGGGGACCCGAGACCTAAGTCTTAAGTGGATAAAGTGATTGAAAATGATTATCGTTTTTACTCTCATCCTAAGTTGTATACCAGTGTTTCTTTTATTAGTGAAATAGCCAGGCTGTTGAATGAAGTGCTACGAATAGAACTTACCAACTCAAACAATTAATGCCAGTAGAGTTTGAGCTTTGTTTATTTTAATTTGTTTGCATTTCTGTAAACACTCTGTTTCTTTCGTAGGGACGGTTGATTGAGCTGCAAAAATGGCATAACAATTTGGAAGTTAGCCTCATGAATGGTTCACCAAAGTCACCGTTGTGTCTAAAAGAACTTTATGAAGACCAAGCAAGAAGAGATTCATTTTTAAAAGAACAAGTTGCGTCTCTTGCTGAAAAGTACGAGAAGGTACGAACCTGCATTAAACGTTACGAAGCTTACTTTGCAAGTTACATTTCATAAAAATTGGGCATGGAGTTATAAGAGGATTTCGCATAGAAATATAATGGAGAATGTTGTCTTGATTTCATATGAATTTAGCTAATAGATCCATGCTCAATCTTTCGAAATTTTAACCGATCAAATTGTTACAACAATTTTAACAATTTTAGTTTTAACAATTTTCTATTGTTGTGGTGCAGTGATATTGTGGCGCAGTGTTGTAATCCTCTGACTTTGCAGCCAGAACAGTCAGGCGGACAGGGTTCGATACCCTGTTGTCATGAAAAGGGGTCACGGATTCGATCAGGTCTTCTCTGCTTCTGCAATTCCAGCGCTTGGCGCTAAAAACGCAACTTCACCTTCACTTCACCTTCACCTTCACCTTAGTTACATTTCTTTTAATGTATTGATGGTAGCTTTTTGATGCTCCATTTTGATAAATGACCATATCATTCCAGCTTGGGTCAGAGAGAAGAAGTCCAATGGATAGAAATGTCTACTATTCCCCCGAGGTAAGCGTGCAATTTTTTGTAGAAAAGAAATCGAGTTGCGACCTTCAATATTTCTTGCGATTTAGCCGTTCTGTACGAGTCTTCTGAATCCTTTTTCTAATGTTTGGAATGAAATTGCAAGAGAGGTTTAATGTTATTCGTTTCATCATCTTATTCTTGTGGTAGCAACAGTGGTAGCAAAACTTTGACGAATGTCCTCAGTCTAGGAGCCGCTCTGCTCTACATGGTTTCTCGTTGTTCCTAGAGTGTCTTCTCGTTGTATAGTTTAGTGTATTTTGGTGTGGAGTAGTGTGGTGTGGTATTGGGTTCTTTTGTTAGTTAAATCAGATTATTGTTTATATTTATTGTAAGAGTCATTCATAGTGGGGACTAGATGACCATGTGTCTTTTCCCGCTATGATTGGCTCAGATTCTTGTATTGTAGTTTTTTTCTAAGAGATTGATATATAAAAAAAATCTTATTCTTTCTATTTTGTGCAGTAAAACACGCATAAAGGGCCTGGGCTGGGGTTTCTGCGCAGGCTGAAGTGGTTCCTATACATTTATGTAATGGTTCTCTTATATGAGGTGCTTAATTGACCAAAAATCAGCCTTGAGGTTCTCAATCCGCATTTTTATTTATGCGTGCTTTTGCTGTATTATTTAAATTGTTTAATGTGATTTTGATGAAGTTCGTATTCTGCTTTCAGGGAAGATAGCATCGGAGAAGTAGCCACAATGAGAAGATATTGAATATTGAAGGTATTTTTCAGAGCCAAGGATTTCAACGAGG
This sequence comes from Aurelia aurita complex sp. Pacific, assembly GCA_004194395.1. Taxonomy (NCBI): domain Eukaryota; kingdom Metazoa; phylum Cnidaria; class Scyphozoa; order Semaeostomeae; family Ulmaridae; genus Aurelia; species Aurelia aurita complex sp. Pacific. Next base: position 129,168 of record REGL01000014.1, on the reverse strand, counting down.
GCTCACCAAGGTTTGACGTAGAACTGTACAGATATCTTACTGGGTGTGGTTGCTAATTAGGGCTAAAAAGGGTTGAGGGTAGCACCATTTTCATTTTAGTCAAAATATTTAACATAAACATCGTTTTAGATATAACATGCAAAACTCTTAGGTACTCAATAGCGATATATCATCGTATTATGCTCTTTCACAAGCCTTTGGATATTTTCTACTGTATTTTCAATATTTGAAAGTTATTGCGAGCTCGTATCTCCAGTGTTCAGTAGATGATTCTAAAATGCATGGTATGTGTATTCAAGTTGAAGATAAACAAATGTAGCTATGTTTTTGGAAAGTCCCGATATCTTATCGTTTTGTTACTTAAGCCAATCAAAAAGGGGTACTTTTTTGAGACACTCTGTATATAATCTCATAAAAATATAGCAGCTACAAAAGATTACAAAAACGATGAGAAAGGAAATACATCTGAAGTTGTACTGGTACAGTGTAAACGGGGTAAAAACAAAATAACACAATGTACACAAAGAACATAAGTATGCTGTGCACACAAATTTTCTAGTGATCTAACGCATTTGTCAATTAAACTCTTTGTCGATTTGATGGAATTGATCTAGACTAATTACATGGTCGTAGTTATCGCTATTGCTGGGCTGCCGGACGCTTAATTTTAACCGTATGAACATCTCTTTCTGGTGTTAGTCTCGTTTCAATGAACGGTTGGTTGCTTGGGCTCGAGAACTCGGGATTAATCTCGTCGTTGTCAGTCTGATTGATGCTCCAGTGAATTTTATCTTTTGATCCAGGTACTGAGCTTCCAGAAATATTAATAGCATGTTCTCGAAAAAGAAAAGTTTGCTAGTTTCGCGCTTTACCTTTTAGTTTTGTTTAAGAAATCCGAGGTTTTAGCAAAAGTGCTTGATATTGACGAATATGTTCTTACTGTTGCCTAGTAATATATTCAGTATTTTGTTGTTGTTCAATAGAAAGAGTTGTTTGTGTTGCATTAAGATAAAAAGTCAGTTTGAAAAATTATTGTAAATTCTGAGTTAAAGTATTTATTTTTGTTTGACGGTTCATTAATTCGCCAGCTGATATTCAGTGTGAGAAACAATGTTACCATGTTGCAATGTACCCCAAGCTCTCTAAGAGATTTTAGAGAGTCTTATACCCAGGGTAGTTACAATGTTACCATATTTACGGTTTTCAAATTTCAGTATAAAGTAGCCTTTTGTAAAATTATTTTGCTCAAAACGTTGCTTTTCATCTGTAATTTCGTTGTCCAACTCCCAGAAGAACAGAATAATGATTGTCTGGTTTACTTATTTGGTCCTTGACTTAAATACAGAAAGAATCTAAGATAGGTAAAATGATCAAATATTTTGTGATTTGCCAAAAGTTTCATTCATTCGTTGACCAAATTAGCTACAGTAATTTAATAGATTGAAAATTGCTGCATCCACAAACCTTCCTGAAACATATTTTTTGAATGTGAAAGATGACGAAACTGTGACAAAATTACATAAAATGTTGAACAGCGAGATTGCCCACGGATAGTTGAAATGCATAACAAAAGTTGATTCTCGTTTTTCGCAAAATCTACGAAACACAAAATTCTTCACACCGGATATCAGCAAGTTAGCCTCCGTTGTAAATTTACCATATCCAACTAATGTATTCTTAAGATCATACATCGTTTTTTATCCAGTGTTACTTTGTAATTTCATATTAGTTTATCCAGCGTAATAATGTATATAGAAATGACGATAT
>REGL01000014.1:99942-126628 GCA_004194395.1 Aurelia aurita complex sp. Pacific | reverse complement strand
CCTGCGCTCACAGAAAGCCATAATGTGATGGTAAATTTTTCGGATAAAAAAACATTTCTGCTGTTGAATACCAATTTGACAATTCCTTGGAATAGACATTTTTCCACATCTTTACATTGAAACCATCATGTACAATATTCAACTCTTGAATCTTGAAACTTTTCTTGGCCTTGATGATTTAAGTGCTTTGGGCTATTTATTATCATGTAAGCCACCTTTCAACTAGGACAAATCGAATTCCCTCAAATCAAAAAGGACATTTTGGACGAAACTTGTCACAGAAATATTTGCTATTTCCAAGCTTCGAATGCACGTTCTTTTATAAGAAACTGATTTGTAAGAAACTAGTGACTAGTACTAAGATGGCCAAAATTTTAAGGACTCTAATATCATGAAATATACGTCATGGAACCATTATTTTTGAGTAATTCCAACTAATGTTTTGAACGTAATAGAGCACTATTTATTCCCATCCAATGTTTCAAATGTCAAGAAACATATCTCCAGATGTATTGTTCGGGGATTCTGAGGATTTTGGCACAGTTATTCACCATCACCGGAAATTTTGCATTTTTGTCGACGTGTAACTGTGCGGCTTTCCACATCCGCCATTATGGCACTGGGTACCAATGGATAAAGAAATTTGATGATGTAGAAGTTCTATCATGGCGGACAGGAAGAGGCCGAAGAACTGTAGCGAGTTGCAATTGATATGAGCAGCAAAGGAGTTGAATAAAGTGACCATTATTACAACCAGATGAGACATTTAGGTATAAACATTTTCTTCAAGGATATTACAGTGGAAGATCTTCAATGAGTCCGATAGGAGAACAACAAAGACCCAAGGCCAAGTCGTCGAGCAACGGGCCTAGGCAGACGAAATACCAAAAAGGGAAGACCAAGAATTGTGCTGAAACAAACCACGATTACACGCCCGGACCACCGCCAGCCGAAACACAAAACGTTCCCTCGCATAAAATATTCGTATTTGGACCGGCCGACGACGATTTAATGGATATAGAGAACGGAGCCATCGAATTAACTGAAATCAGGTCTAGGAACAGAAAAGATCATATCACCAGGCCCAAGGGCACTACGAGAAATGATGCGGTCGATGAGCTAAGAAAAATTCATTTTATTGATCATGATGTGGAACCTGAAGATTCTTTGGCAAAGCTTTCATTGAAATATGGATGTACTGTAAGCCATGTTACTGTTAAAAATGCTAGTTTTATTTCATCAGCAAATTATTACCTAATTTCAAAGCTTATTATGTTAGGGGCCATCGCCTTTAGATTTTCTCATTTTTTAACGGCATTCCATTTGGCCGTTAAGATTGGACATTTTGCAGTACTACAGGCCATGTGCAACAAATATTCTTTACATTGTGATAAAAATTCTTGAGCCATGTGAAAGACTGTAAATTGTTCTTTGTCTTAGGCAGGAAAACTGTGTTACTGTGCACAAGGTCTGTTCTTTATGTACAAAATTCCTTATAGCACACAACTTTTAATGTTCCAAAGCCAATGGAGGAAGTAAAGTTTTGAAAAGTGAATTTGAATTTGGCTAACTATTGGTGTAGTGTAATTCCAGTTAGGTTGCTAAGCACTGTATCCCAATTGAAGAAAAATGTTTGATTCAACTTTAATAAGAATATCTATGCATTTTTAAAGTTATTGCTCTCAGTTAATTATTTGTTTTATTCCAGTTTTATCAAGATCCAAAAATGTATTTTGAGGTTTTGTCAAACTTAAACAAGAGGGAAATTCAAGCTGCTTCTAAAATCTGCCTTTGTATTCCTTTTGGAAATTGCTGATGACTTACCAAACAATTGTGCAGTGCAGTGCACTTACCTTTACCTGAAACTGATTGTACACAAACAATTGCAAGAAATTACAATATTTTTATGTCCAGCTTTCAAGGTTCTAGTATTTTAATGCTACTGCAATTTACTTTACAGATAACACAATTGAAGCAAGCAAACAACATCTACAATGATCAGGAACTCTATGCTCGAAAGTCTTTAAAAATTCCTGTTTATCAGCATAGCTTGATATGGGAAAGCTTAGGAACTAGAAAAAGTTCTCTTGATTCAAGAATCAACCAACTAAAGGAACTCAAAAGGAGCCACAGCGAAAGCAGTCTGCTTCAAAATGCTAGAGACAATTTCATGTATGAGAGAGACCCCAGTTTCATGAAAAGCAAAAGAAATCATTTGTTAACAGATCTAACATATTCTGATGATGATGATGATGATAATGGTAGAGAGAGCAAAGGCTTGCTGAGTGGAAAACCAAGAACTTCTAACAGTTTAAATGAAACTAATAATCTATATGAAGAATATTTGGAGCTAGTTGATAAAGATATCCAGAATGTCTCAAACAAAGTTCAGTCCAAAAGTGAAGTGGTTAATGTTGGAGGACATTCAATTGGATACTTGCAGCCGAATATGAATGACAAAAAACCTGAAGACAAACTTGGAAATGCAGGTTGGGTTGGTTACAAAGGGATTTTAATTGCTCTTTGTACAGTTGCGGTTCTTGTACCAATAATGTACATTTTGTATTTCAAGGTTCTTAAGAAGAACAGGTAGTATTTGATGTTTTATTCATCTTTCTTTGAATAAGTAAAATATAGATTTTTTATAATTGCAAAACACTGTTCAGCGTTTAGCATCACGATGTGCCAGTAGACACAATTAAGTAAGTTTTGAATAGAAGTAAGAAGTGTTAAGGCTGATTTCCAGTCAGCAGAATTTTCTGATTGGGTGGAATTTCTCACATTTTAAAATCACACCGCTATAACTTCTATTCAACTTCAAAGCTATACTAATTACAGTTCGCCCCTAGTTTTCGCCCGCAATTACAAAACTCTTTTACTTTCTCATCTAATTGAGTAGAATTATTTTACCTATTTATTAAAATCTAAAAAACAAGCAAAATTTACGATGAATTGCAATCAGTGTACACTGTACAGTAAGAACCTGCAAAATATAAAACCTGTTTTTTCAAAACAGCCTGTCTAGTTTCTTTTTAAAAGGTCATTAATCTGGAAACAGGCTGAAAGGTTTCTTATCACATGGTTAACAAACCTTCAGTGATTTCAACTTAAATATTTAAACAAACCCAAAGACAACACTATTGAATAGTATGTTCTTGTTACCTCTAAAATTACTCAACCATATCATACATACCAAGTATATAGATAGAGATGCTTTTGGATAAAATCTTTAAAAAGTGTTTGGCACCTGATTTTAACAAAGATCATTAAATATGGATTTATTTAGGTTCCTCCGTTAAGAAACCTTCCTAAAATCAGGCTGGGAAGTTTTTCTTGCAAAGAACAGAGTTCCTGGCGTCTCAGAAAATTCCATTAATAATAATAATAATAATAATGATAATATACGAATATTTATACAGGATAAAAACACTTCAGCGAATCATTGACTGGAAAGCAGCCTTTATACTATGACTAGCCCTGTTCTGGTGGAAAGTGTTAAACTGTGTATTACATTAGAATTTCTATAACTGAATTATCACTCCTATTGTTACATGTTTATGAAAAGAACATAGTTGATGAGTAGGCTCACTTCGGCAACTCAATGAAATATATATGCCTAGAACTGGGTGAGTCAAAAAAAGTTTACACGTTTGACGGGCTGTGGAATAAAGAATATATGTGACTGATATTCAAAACTAAATATTTTAATCTATCAGTCAAATGTTAACTGAGATAAGAAAATTTTGTTTGGTAAAAGAAACATATAGCTCAGGTCATTCATTTTGAAAGCCGAGTGACCAAAAGTATATTTTGATGATTTCCTTGGATTTTTATGAGCACTGGAAATATAGATAAATTTGATTTGACTTCACAAAAGTTTCTTGATTGCCAAATGCCTGAAAAAGCGCCTGAACCACTTGATCAAATTGTAAGGAATCTCTCACATAAAACTTTACACAAGGGCATTTCACCTTTTTCAGGGCCTCTCAGGATTTATGTATGAGGAATATGTTTTAACACAACTATGTACTGAAGATTTTGCAGGCCTTTTCTTGCATTTTGCAACCATGAAAATTTGCAGAGTCAAATTTACCTGCATTTCTAGAGTGCTCATAAAATGCGAGAAAATGTACAAAAATATTCCATCGAGTACTCTTGGTGCCACGAATTTTCTAAAGTGGGAACATTTTCTGGCTCACATCCGGTATAATAGTTAGAGAATAGGAAACTTGTTTATGTAAACCTGTATTTATTGTAATATTCTATATAGATTAAATTTGTTTAGCACGTGAAGTGAGGGAAAGAAAGAATAGCTACAAAATATGCTTCAAATGTACAGGAACCTGAGGAAGCTAAGACTGATTTTAATGAAAAAGAACTTTAGGCTTGAACATTAGGCTGCTAGATTAACTACTTCAGTCTCAGTTTTCGCTTTGATCATTGAATTGAATGACGGTACTACGCTTATACTGTATCAGTTTATCAAGGAGCGCAATTACGACATGTAATCAGTCTAAGAGGCTGCTGCATTTAAGCGTGTATATTCAGACTGTCATGCGTCCGTTTCCTTTTATCATGAGGCAGGATTGTTACTAAATTTGATCAAAGATTTTAGGCCTGTTTTGGCGGATTTTAAGATTAAAAAGTTTTTACGAAATCGATGATAATTTGAGAACGATACGCCCAACTGACAACCAAGATTTTTTCTCCTAATTTTATATAATAGCTATACAGATATTTTCAGTTTATAGGAATCAAGTTGATGGTTCGAGAGCTTATGCTTTCAAAGGTCTGCACTGCATCGTTTTCTAACTCACCCGGGTATCGTATAAAGGACTTTCTTGCAAAATACCCTTTTCGCCGATTATTATACACGTCTAGCTTAGTTTCTCTTTTCCAGTTTGATCAGCTAGCTTTTTGCAACATGAAAAATAGCTTCTTATTAATACAATGGCAGAAAATTAACTGCTCAAAACAAGATTAAACTGGCCTCCTTTGGATGTGTTGGCAGGCCAACTAAATAAAGAGGCCCAGTTTTGATTCGAAATACACAGAGATGGCAAACAAATTTAGTGCCTAAGAAATATTAGTACAGCATGGGTTCCAAATATTTAACTCAGCGAAAAAAGGTGGGTGTAGAATTCAATGACCTATTTCTTCTGATTGAATGGCTTGAAAGAAACTTTAGATACTTATCTATAATTCTACCGTTGCACTTTTCAAAAATTTGGAATGTTTTTGGAAATTACGGCGGTGTATCCTACATTTCAACTCATTTGAGGATGTGACCTCATCAAATTTCTAAATCATAAACCAGATGAGTGACAGACTTTTGCTTGATACCATATTGTAGGCATTCATAAACTATGGTTTTCTTCGAAATTATTTCATGTTTCGTCAAACAGTTTAGAAATTACGATGGCTTTAAGTTTTTGTGAAAATTTTTCTTGAATTCTTGAAAAAGAAGAAAAACACTCTAATTCTGAAAATATTGAAGATTTCAGAAAATTATAACGGTAGAATTATAGAGAATTAGCTAATGTTTCTTTGAAGTCATTCAATTCAAAGAAATAGGTCACTCAATTTTACACCAGTCTTTTTAAAGATTTGGAACCTATCCTTTTTAGTACCATTTTAATCAATCTCCATATCTTACAACAACTGTAGAATTTGTTAACCAAAAAGTTTATTATAGGAGAATTAACAAGTTGTTCTTGGCTGATCAGTCAAGATGAATGAAAATCCTTTTTTCTTCGCATCCTAGCCTTGGATATTGACTGTGTCTTTAGACTTGCCCCAAGCCTATTTCGTCTGTTTCGTAGTATACTTTCAGTTGACGAAATAGACTTCGGGCAAATGTGAATAATAAAGATTGTTTTTTAAAATTGTTATGGGAATGGAACATTTTTAGCGAATGCTTCCTAACTCAACAGATCTTTGAAATGTTGTTCCTTTTCTTCCTAAATTCCGTAAACATTTCCCTTGATCACTTCTCAAACTAAAACTTTTTAGGAAACTTCCTCCGAATAACTTATCCATACAAAGGCAAAGAAATCGTGATATACGTATTTTCTATAAGAAACTTTGGTCCAAGGTTGGTAGCCATTTTTGCTCAAAAGTTTCTCATGAGTTTCTTTAATCTTTTCTCTATTCAATATAGACAGTTTCTTATGACCTGTTTCTCGTGATAAGTTTTTGATGGAGGCTGGGCACTAGTGACACATTCGAAAACCTGCAACCTCGTGCACAAGCTCCTACAAAAGACGAACATTAGAAAGTGTGAAGGTGTGCACACGTGCTGAAGCTTTGAAACAAAAGTGGCAAAAGGAGGTTTGTATACTTTGCTTCTTTGTTTTAAGGAGATAGAAAATGTTGCAAATTTAAGAACTGCATAAATTCTATGATAACGTCTCAACGAAATGAAATGCTCCCATCCCAAAAAGGCAATACTGAAAAAGGGGCCTAAATGAGACTTTCGATCAAAGATGAAAGACGAAAGAGAGGCCGCAAAATCAAAGATCAATTATTGATATGATGGTAGGATACGGGGGGAGGGGGCACCTCGTGCATACAGTATTTTCCCATACAGGGATGTCATGACCATGTACAGTCGACATAGCCCCTAATGGATGGAATAGCTCATTAGCACTGTGAACTAAGCTGCACAAGGCATAGACGTAGGAACCAGGGGCACTGGGGGCACGTGCCCCCCAAAGATTTTGCAATAAACAAAGAAATGCCCTTTCTATTTTCAGGAAGTGCCTCTTTGGGCTCAATGAAGAAAGTGCCCTTGAAGTGTTGTGCCGCCCCCCCCCCCANTAGGAACCAGGGGCACTGGGGGCACGTGCCCCCCAAAGATTTTGCAATAAACAAAGAAATGCCCTTTCTATTTTCAGGAAGTGCCTCTTTGGGCTCAATGAAGAAAGTGCCCTTGAAGTGTTGTGCCGCCCCCCCCCCCAAACCCCCAAGAAGAACATGACACCAAGTCATGCAGCACAGACAAATTGACTGGCTTCGTAGTTGCAAAATGGGGAACAATGCAAACTTCAGAGCTTTGCTATATACTATCGAAGATAAAAAAATGAAATTTGAGAATTGAGTTAATTCCAAGGAGGACTCAGTACTGCCGTTTGAAATTTTCTCCCAGCTTATGTAGTTTCCATATACTCTGAATTCCTATATTTGTAATTTTTTACTTGCCTGTTTGTGGTATCCATGTTGAAAATGTGAGGTAGGTTGTTGAAATTTTGAAACTTGGAGGCCAAGAGCTTTCAACTAACATGCTCTGTAGAGCTTTGGTCTCCATATGCGCTTCAGTAATTTTTTGCAAAATTGTACTTTTGAGGAGTATTCTGGCTAGATCCTATAGGGGATTCCCATGATTTCTATGGAGTAGACTTACACAAAGTGGTTATTGAAGATACCACAAGCTCCACACTGTTATCTCTTACTGTTTCTATAATCCTCTGATTCCCTGATCCTAAATTCTCTGTTTTTGTAATAGACAAACAGAATTGCATTAACATAATTGTGTGGTAATAAAGTTAATCCTCCACACAATAGGTTCTTTGAAGTTTGTGTAACACTAGTTGATTTTGGCATAGTCATAAGAGGATTTTGGTATTGTAAAAATTCACTTACACAATAATAGTGGAAAACACTTTTTAATTTCAGTATGCTCAGGAGTACTGCAACCTTTTTGTGCAAGGGAACAGGAGGCTGTTTGGCACCTTTTGCAAGAAACATGGCTTCTTTTTATGGCTTCTCAGCAGAAAACCTGAAAGGTGAAAAGGTGGAAATGGCAAAGTATAAGGGAAGAGTTGTATTGGTTGAAAATACAGCTACTTTATGAGGAACAACTGTCAGGGATTTTACCCAGGTATTTTGATGCAAAGTCCGTTTCAAATTAGATATCACCTGAGATTTGTGATAACACAAAATTCCTTTGCAAAACACTTCTATTGTTGTTCTTTACCAGCATCTGCAGGTGACATCTAATCTAAGACAGGCTATAGTTTCCTTTGTAAAAATCAGAAATTGGTCTGCAGACTTTTAGGATTAAACTCCTCCAACACATTTGATATATGGACAGAAGAAAAAAGACTATTATCATGATATAAAAATGCTTTTGTGTTAACACCTCCAACAAGGACAGATTTTTTAAGACAATAGCATGAGTTGCTTTTGTTGACACCTGAATTCAAAGTGATTTGCGATTGCAGACAAAGGAAATTCCCTCAACCAGTAATTCAAAACGAAAAAGCTGCAAAAGTTGCTCTGAAACTCAGTTAGCTAGCGCGATCGTTGTGCATTCCAGAAATCGCTTTTAAGAGCAAACATGAGCATAGATCGAAAGAAGACAAACATGTCTACATATCTACCTCAGGCATTTTATTTATTTGGTGAAGTTACAAACTGCAGAAAACAATGGAGAACAATGAACATGTGCGGTGTTAGCAGATTTGTTTACAGTTTGGTGACGGAGCCCCTTTAAAGGGCTTGCACAAGGTCTTAGCAAACAAAGAGAAAAGATGATATCTCAGCCTGCAATGGCCTTCTCTCCTTAGGCTAACACAGCTAAAACTTGTGACTTGATATCTGGCTGTATCTCCAAAATCGTTGATGGCACGAAGAATTTGATTTTACTGGCTAATTCTATGGAGCTCATAGCTATATAAGATATCTTCATTTTGAAATTTATCTGCTGCTGCACGTTTTTTTCCATAAGAAACTGGTCGATAAGAAACTAGTACTACGATGACCAAAAATTTAAGAAACTCTAGTACTACATTCAAGAACAATTAAGAAACTATAAAGTTTGATTTCTAGAATAAGAATCAGTAGATTACGGTTCATGTGGCATTTTTTAACTTTTAACCGTAAAATATTGGTAACTTTTTGCCTTAATGTGCATGGCTTATTCGTGATGACAATATCGATGAAAAATGCAAGCCCTTTGTCGATAAGAAGGCTCAACTTCGAACTATAACGCAGTGTTAGGCCCCAAAAAATAAGAAACTAATTAAGGAACTTTTGCTACTAAAACGGCGAAATTGAAATTAAGAGACTTTTAGCACGAAGTGCTGATCCAAGTTTCTTATAAAAGAAATGTGTATTTGCTTGCATTAGGGAGAACAGTTGTACTGTAGCTTGTTTGTAAAAGTTCAGCTTATAAAGCCCGTTTCTTTTTAATGACGTTTTTCTTTCTTCAAGATGAACGAGCTTATTGAGAAATATGAATCTCAAGGCTTGTCAATTCTGGGATTTCCCTGCAACCAATTTGGACACCAGGAAAACTGTACCAATGAGGAGATTCTTCCGTTTTTGGCCAATGTTAGACCGGGAAATGGTTTTGTTCCAAAGATTGATATGTTCGGCAAAGTACAGGTCAGTAGAGATTCTACTTGTGTGTGTGTGTGTCATTGTGTGACCCTTTGATTTAAATAGGAAAAACAACCTAACGTTGAAGTAGCCTAGGAGGTGAATGATTGTGTTTGATTGCTAATCCCAGACCCACCAACATATGAAAACAGGAGAGATAGAATTCGCAGAAACCAGGGAGCTATACACTTTATGCAAAGCTCCCTGGCAGAAACGGAAACCTTGAAGAAACACCAGGTTTTTTATTCACAATTGCGATTGTGCTAATGAAAACGAAAAACTCTTCGAAGTTTCAAACTTTCTGCCTTTTGAAGCAGAAGGTTTAGAAGGCCTTCCAAACCGTCCGTTTTTAGAATATCAGGGTCAATCAAACACAAATTCTAAGTCTGCCAAGTCAACCATTTCAGCATTGGTATCAATCAATCAATTAATCAATCAAACACACCTGATGTCTCTGTTACACACTTTCTAAACACGGATATACATTTGACTACTTTTGCAGCAGTAACATTGCATGATGCTGAAGAATAGTTGTTGCAACAACGTCCAATTTTCCTACGTCTTTGTGTTGTAAACAAAAAGCTCCTTGCAATATTTTTGAATCTTGTGGCCTCTTGAACTGAAGATTCCTGATGCCTTGGAACTGTATACAGCTTTCAGGAGTGCCCAAAGGGATGGAGCGAAAATTTCTCAAAATTTTCTATAGAAAATAGAATGTCAAAATAACGTGGATTTATCCTTATTTGGTTCCAAGAGAGAAGAGTGAATATTTCATCTTTGCAAACTCTACCGTTTTGAAGAGATTTTAAAAGAACCTTTTCTGGTCACCTGGTCAGAAACATTCCTTGTCAAGACTTTTCATACCCTTAAAAGAACATGTTCCGATCATTTTATCTAAAGCGCAGTGATACAAGTTTGCAGGGCCGTAGGAAGCATCTTAAACTTGGGGCAAGACATTTCAAGGGAAGTTTTTCACTTAGCTGAAAGGGAACTCGCTGAAACAAAAGGGCAATTTTCGTTTAATTGCAAATCTTTAGGGGGCAAGTTTCCCCAGTGCCCCCCGTTTACTGCGTCTTTGCAAATTTGACGTGCTTCCAAAAAATCGAACAGGTGACACTGAAACTTGTTTGAAAAACAGTCCTGTGATTTTAACATTATTCTTTCGAAGGTCAACGGTGGTGATGCACATTCATTATTCAAATACCTGAAGAAGCAACTCCCGTTCCCATCAGATGACAGCGAAACGCTTTTGAATGATTGTCGTTTTGCAATTTGGAGTCCAATCCATCGAAGTGATANCAAATTTGACGTGCTTCCAAAAAATCGAACAGGTGACACTGAAACTTGTTTGAAAAACAGTCCTGTGATTTTAACATTATTCTTTCGAAGGTCAACGGTGGTGATGCACATTCATTATTCAAATACCTGAAGAAGCAACTCCCGTTCCCATCAGATGACAGCGAAACGCTTTTGAATGATTGTCGTTTTGCAATTTGGAGTCCAATCCATCGAAGTGATATTGGCTGGAACTTCGAAAAATTTCTAATTGGTCCTGACGGAAAACCAGTCAAGCGTTACAGTAGGTATTATCAAAACAAAGACATAGCGGTGGATATTGAAAGACTACTTCCAAGTGTTAAAAAGTAAGAAACTTTTTCTATTAAGAATGTGATATATTTTTGTGGGGTCGAGTGTAAAAATTTTTTAGTTTTGTTAAGTTGGATAGCTTATCTTTTTGTCCAATGATACGGCTGATTTTGTAACATTTTTGCCCAGGAGGGTTTAACTTGACCCACTTTTGTACCAGGTGAGTAAATAAACAATTCCCCTTTGCAAGGTCACTGCTCCCAGGATATCTAGCCAGCGTGCAGACTCTACTGATTCCCTGAAGAGAAGTGAGGTTCCTCCTCCAGTGGAGCCTGCATGCAGGCTAAGGATATAAAGACGAGAACATTAGCAAATACCTATATGATTTAATAATGGAGATGTTCAAATCCATTTTAAAGTTCATTGAAATTGGGGCCACTCCGTTCTGATATTATGAAGGAATTTCTCGAGAAAGCCCTTTAAAGATATATTCAAAACGTCCCTAAAATCACGAACAAATTTTCTAAATTGTTCTGCCTTACAGCAATAACTTCAACATGTTTCAGCATGTGTTATCCTCTTAGGAGGATGAAATTCTCCGGAATGATATTGCTATGCTCGCAGGGGTAACACTTTCGTCAAACACATGCTAAAGAACATAAAAGTCATTGCTGTTAGGCAGAGAATTTGGTTGTCATTTTAGGCATGTTTTGAAGTTTCTTGAGGGGGCTTTCTTGTGAAAATCCCTCATGATTTCAGAACGGAGTAGCCTATTTCAGTCAAGTAAATCTTAAAATCTATTTGAACACGTCCACTATTGAATGATATTGATATCCAGGGAGCAATGACCTTTCAAACGGAGATTGTTTGACTCAGCCCGGTATAGCTGTGTGCTTCCAAGTCTTGGACGACCCTCCCGTTAGTTTTTAAGGATTTTAGGCCTGTTTGATGCATTTTGAAATAAAGCATTTTTAATGAAATCGCTTGTAATTTGAGAACAATATGACTTTTCACAAACCAAAGTTTCTTATCTACAGGTATTATCAGTCCCAACGGGCTTCCAAAACATCTGAACATTTTTCCCACTCACCCGGTGTATTTCAGGCGAAGAGTTATTGTAGTAAACTGCAAATCATTCTGAATGTACCCTGGGTACGAGAATCTCTAACATGGATATTCTAAATGAAGCAGTTTGTTGGGTAATTGCTCTCTTATTTTTGCAGTTTTTGTGTTTTGTTCTATAAGAAAGAATGATTTTAATGCATGATGAAGATTAAACTTTAAAAGTTGTAAAACGCTAGTTGATCTGATTATATTAAAGCATCGATTTCTGAAATTAGTGTTTTCTTGTTCACCCTGGATCGACCTTCAACTAAAGAAGAAGTTCTGCCTGCTGTTAGACATCCCAGACTTGAAGACTGAAAGAGACGAATCTTGCACCTTGTCCATCATGAGCGATCTTATTTTGAGATTTTTTGGAAGATTCTAAGTTATACCAGGTGAGCCAGAAAAACGCTCCCACTTTCGAAAATTCGTAGCACTACAAGTACCCCATGGATTTGAATGATTCAAAGTCTAGTTAAAAGCCAACAGATCAAAGTATTTTTGTGATTTTTCTCATCTTCTTACCAGCACTGAACATATAAGTAAATTCAACTTAACTAAGATTTCATTGTTGCAGAATGACTGAAAAAGGGCCTAAAACACTTGATCAAATCGTTAGGACTCTCCTCACACAGAACAATATCCTCACGGGCGTTTCACTTCTCTCAAGAGTTATAAGACATAGATTTTCAAACAGATGCTAACGATTTTCAATCTCAAGGCAATAAATGTGCAGACGAAAGCGCTCACCCATGAGAAATTGCATTTTCTCTGTTGTTTTGTTCTGAGCGAGAAGTCCTTTATGATTTGATCAAGTCTTTCGGGCCTTTTTCTGGACTGATGATATTCGTCTAAGTTTTGCTCCATTGAATTGAATTATTTTTTACTGTTATAGTCATTCCGCTAAAACTTATTCGTTGAAGCGAAATGGGTAGTGTGGGGGGAGGGGGTAATGGAGCGAAAAGAAGGACGAAATATCATAAGTCTAGCCTTTTTCAGTCATTTTGCAACCACAAAGTTTTTGTAAACTTGAATTCATCAATTGTTCCAGTGCTCGTAAGAAGGCGAAAAATATCAAAAAAATACTTCGATCTTTTGGCTGTCAAGCAAATATTGATTCTTTCCAATCCACCCAGTACTCTTGATGCTATGAATTTGCAAAAGTGGGAACTTTTTTCTGGTTCACCCAGTATACAGGGTGTCAATTTAAAATCTTGGAGAGAAGCACTTCAGTACTTTAAATTTGGTTGACTGAAATTGGTCGACAATCATGCAGTGTAAGCCAATTTTGCATGAAATAAAATGCCACAAGCCGTAAAAAAGCAGCACTGAGCAATATGTTGCATTTCTTTTGTCCTGTTCCATTCTACATGGACCAGAAAGGGGGTGTTCCGTTCGGAAGAATACGGGGAAGAATATTATCTTGCCGAAGATAAACAACTTCAACAACGAAATTAAAATCTGTATGATCAACAACAACAACGAATATGAACAACAACAACGAAATGGCAGCTCAGTCAAATTTACTTGCAAGAAGAGGAAGCTGCGAACCAACAGGAAAAGTACAACAATTTTGGTGACAGCAAGCTAACAAAGGCAGGTCTGCAATTAAGCTTGGTGAGAACAGTTTAATATATACATATATCTGCTACGAATCTTTGGTTTCTCCTTTTTTGAAAAGAAAAACCCAGGTGAACGGCCACAAATGTATGAATAAGAGAGGAAGAGCGCCCTGTGGGCTGGGCCTAAAAACAATAAGACCTCAGGTAACAAACGATCCCAAATTTTTAGATGAAGCTTTCATGAAAGTTCATAACCATTGCTCTTCCACCAGGGTGCACTCCATGTAAAACCTGCGCCAAAGGTACGCTGAGCCCTAAGCTTTCTTTCGTACACCAGGTATTTTCAGGGAGAGAGAATACACGTCATTATATATGTGTGATCATAATAAAAAGAAATTGCTAATTCACATAAGAAAAGATCAAGGACAACTTCACGTTCACGCCAAGGTAGGCAGATTTTTGTACGCCGTCACGCCAAGAACCGATTTTTTGAAAAAAATGACGCTGCTACGCCAACAAAAAAGTCTGGTCTACGCCGAAGATAGGGAGGTCGAACGTCCGCCTTTTGTCATTGGAAAAATTTCACACAATGGGAGAAAAATAGTCTCAAAATATTAATTCATTTGAAGGGCAAAAATGATGCGAAAATAGCTGAAAAATACATTAAAATGTTAAGAAAGGGTTGGATTATAGTATACCAAGCTAAAAGTGGCATTTTACCTTCTTTTAGGCGATTTTGAAGCATTTTGCTTTGCGCGATTATTCTTCGGTTTCGGCTCTCGTGGCACCCGCTTGCTCGCCAACCTAGGCCGTTTCATGATGTTTTCGGCCAATGAGCCTCACTTCNACTGACAAGGCACAGTTGAATAAAGAGCTAGAAAAATGAAATATCTCTCTAGTTGTGAGCATAATCAGAGTTCACAAAATGTATGGTTATTCAGACAATTCTCCAGGAATGTCGTAATCCTTTTTCAAACATGTTCACACTTTACCTGTACAGTTTTAATCTGCAAAAAAGCTATGTTTATGTTGCCAGAAGA
This sequence comes from Aurelia aurita complex sp. Pacific, assembly GCA_004194395.1. NCBI lineage: Eukaryota > Metazoa > Cnidaria > Scyphozoa > Semaeostomeae > Ulmaridae > Aurelia > Aurelia aurita complex sp. Pacific. The sequence continues at coordinate 111,954 of REGL01000014.1, read as the reverse complement.
AAAAATGCTATGAACTACAGTAACAAGAACAGTGTATAGGAGGCTGATCCATTACACTTTCGTTACAGATCCTAAGTTGTACAGGCACAGTGTGAAAATGGGGTCTTGGTGTTTACTGTTGCTATGGCTGCACACATCTCCATGGCAACAATGTCAATTAACAGAACCTGATTGTAGACTCTGTTCCAATCATGAAATATGTTGCTAAATTGCCTTTTCCTGTTAAAACATGTACTTTTACATCATTGCTCATCGCCATGCAAACATTTGTTACCATGACAACAGGCTATTTTTAGCACAAATTCGAAAAATCTATTTGGAATTCTATTTCTGATGTGGTATAGAGTCTTCAAATTCGGGTGTAGCTATTAAAATGATGATTTAGAGCTTGTTGCTATGGGAAAGACAGTCACCATGGCAACAAAATCTATTTTTAGAAAGATTTTTGGAAATTTCAACCTTTGTTCTACTTGGATACCAATTTTGGTGTTCATATCTTAAACCATTTCAGAATTATTGAACATTTACTATTGATGGGTGTTTTCATCAAATAAGCTCAAGGTGCCACTCATCTCACTCCTTCTTACAGATATTTTGCTGCAAGTTATTCCAATCAGAACCGCAAATAGAAATACTTTAAAATTGAATAACTTTTTTTCTAGATGGGCTATTGAGCTGGAAAAAATTGCATAATTATGCTAAAATTGAGCTCTTTCAGATAAGCTAATTTTCAGCCTCATATTGAGAGTAAAAAAAATCAGCTTGACCTCCCTACCGAAGATCTTCGGGCCTAAGTGCATGGAATGCACCCTGACTCTTCCATTCTACACCAACATTATCATTTTTATCGCTTCATGCTTCTTTAAATTATGGCTATATGCTGTTATGACAAAGAAAGAGAAGACAGAAGTAAGACAGATGCAAATTTCTGTCAATTAATTGACTTTGGCCTGAGCCAACGCTACTTTATTGAGCACTATTTAAAGGAAGCATAGAGTGATCAAAATAAGAGTGGTGCAGAATGAAAGAGCAGCTTATGTTACATTTATTCAAATGAAGTCCAGTCTGCAACCCCTTGAAAAGTCTTCCATCTTTTGTACCAACAGATCAAATCAGTTGAAAAATTGTGGGATTTACAGATGAATGAAAAACCACCTCCGACAAGGTACATACAGATACAGTATAACATTTCACTGTGTTTTAAAATTTTTATTTCTATTAAGTTAAGACAGAATTTCCTCTTAACTATGGAGCAACTTGCCTGGAACCTTATATGATGTTATGCTTGATTTGTACCAAATCGATCATGACAATTCAAATCAGGTTTGACTACATTTTGAATTTTGACTGAAAGTATCATTTTTGTTGATGTCAATAACTGTCATTTTTAGAATAAATGTCGTTATAACTCTTTTTAGAATGAATGTGGCTATATCAGTCTAACATATTCGAAAATACTGTAGTTAGGACAGCATTTGCTTAGACCTTTCTATTAATATATGAATTTTTTTGACAAAATTTGAAATTGTTTCATGACATCATCAAATTTGAATAAATGACGTCATAATTGAGCTTTTTTCAGAATCATTTCATCTTACATTTTCCTGGATTTTAGCAAAATCAACCATGTGAATCTGAATTTACAGTTGATGAACAGTTATCATGTACAGAAATAGCATTTTAGGCCTTGTCATGTTCCCCATCGTTTGGAGGACGAGCAATACAATTAGACTTATGATGATGAGTCTCAGTTTTCCGCATTGAATTGGATGATGTTTTTGCTTCAAACTGAGACTCATGACCATACAGCTTCAAAACGCAGACAACAAGGGCAGATTTTGTAATACAATAGCACGAGTTGCTTTTGTTGACACCTCAATTCAAAGAGATTAGCGATCACAGACAAAGGAAATTCTCTCAACCAGTAATTCAAAACAAACAAAGCCACAAAATTTTCTCTGAAAGCCAAGGTAGCTAGCTCGCTCGCTGTGCATTCCATAAATTATTTTTGAGGGCAAACATGAGCATAGATTGAAAGAAGAAGGATATATCTACACATCTGCCGCGGGCATTTTATTTCTTTGGTCCAGAAGCTGAGTAGTAAATGTTTTGATAACACCGAAAAAAATGAGAGAATTGACTCGCCTCCTAAACGGCTTTTGAACCAAACAAATAAAATGCCCGGGGCAGATGTGTAGATGCATCCTTCTTCTTTCGATCTACGCTCATCTTTGCCCTTATAAACAGTTTCTGGAATGCATAACGAGCGAGCTAGCTACCTGGGTTTCAAAGAAACTTTTTCGGCTTTGTTTGTTTTGAATTGCTGGTTGAGAGAATTTCCTTTGTCTGCAATCGATAATCGCTTTGAATTGAGGTGTCAACAAAAGCAATTCATGCTATTGTATTACAAAATCTGCCCTTGTTAACGCAGACTGGTTTAGGCCATCTCCACCGTGTTTACTGCGGGACCAATCAGATCGCTACTTTCTTAATAAGGTCAGACCACGTGCCTATTCCTATCATTGATTGGTTGACTAGATCAAAGTTCAACTTTTCAAAGCGAAGCAATGTTCAAAACGACATTTGTAGTGACGTTCAAATTTTCTTTTGACGCTCGAAGGATGAAAGACGCTTGATTTTTTGAGTGAAAATAATTAAAACGTGGAACTACAAAGTTGAAATACAAGGAATCACGTCATCAGTCGACATACAATGGGAAAATGACGTGGCCTAAAATTTTAGAAACTGTTCATAATCTGCATGGTTGATTTTGGCAAAAATAAAGGAAGAGATTCAAAATGAAATGATTTTAAAAAAGCTCAATTATTGGATCATTGGATCAATGACGTTATGACAATTTTCAAATTTCATCAAAATCAAAAAATTACATATCAATTGAAATGTCTAACCAAATGCTGTCCTAACTACAGTATTTTTGAACATGTTACACTTCCACATAAAGAGTGACAGCGACATTAGTTAAAAAATTTGACTGGAATTGCTATTTTTGATGACGTCAATTTGACAGTTATTGACATCATCAAAAGTGACAATTCCAATCAAAATTCAAATTGCATCCAAGTCTATTTTGAATCCCCATGATCAATTTAGCACAAATCAAGAACATAGGGCTGAAGTCTTTAAAAATGTTGGTGTAAAATTTTATCACAGTTTTTGATTACAAAGTCCTTTGTAATCTAAGAGGGGGCTCCAGGTCAGTCAGAAAGAAAGAAAGAAAGTAAGGTAGTCACGCTCGTTAAAGCAATTGATTAACGTTTTACCTCTGCTAATTGGCACTGAAATAAAGAAAGCGCACAGAAAGCGCACACAAGACAGAAGTTTCCCGCGATCCTATAGCAACATTTGACGTCGGCTTCTTTCATGTTAGACAGATTTGACACCATAAGATGGATAAATCACCATGATGTTTACCCTGGCACAACAACAAATTTACCCAGAATTGGCACGTTCTTGACTTCATTAGCAGCTTAATCTAGAACGAACTCATCATTAGCCACTGATTGATAGTACTCATTATGCAAATAAGTCAACTTTAGAGGATGATGTAACGGGCGGCCTGCACAGAGGCTAGCATTCGCAGCATCACCAAAGGTAGAGGGACCCCCCTCTAATACAGCCACAGATGCAAACGTCGCATGTGAAGTTGAGAGGAAAGGTGCAGGATCCCAGCAAACAATGGTACCATTGACTAAGGGAAGGCACGTGATCACACTGAACCAAAACATTTTCATGCATATGATTCTGCACAGAGGTTATCTTCTTTGAATAGAATGGCTTGAAAGGAACTAAGGGTACTTTGGAGTAAATCTGCCGTGGAAATTCATTTATATCTTGATTTGCTTCAAATGGCAGCATTTATTACATTTGAGGCTATGATGTCATCACATAAGAATTCCATCATTTACAAGAATTTTGCCTGACTTCCAGAGGATTTTAGGCTGAAAAATGTTAATTATTGTATCAACATTACATATTTTACAGGGCACTTATCGTGACAAAGTTCATTCTTGTATCCTTGCCATTTTGCATCTACTACTACTATGCAACCAAGACTGAGAAGAGAAACCAACCAATTATCACTAAAACCCAGAACATTGATCACCCAGAAGACCTCAAGGACTGAAGGGAATAAGGACCCTGTTAGGTATGATCTAAAGAGTCTGTTTGCTGTTGCGGTTACATTGCGAGTTACTTCAGTATTCATTGTGCAAACATATTTTGTCCCAGATGAATACTGGCAAAGTTTAGAGATTGCGCATGGTCAAGTATTTGGGTATGGATATAAGACATGGGAATGGACTCAGGGAATCAGAGGATACACATACCCTATGGTGTTTACCGGAGTTTATTCTTTGTTACGAATATTCCACATGGATAATGCTTGGTTAGTGATCATTATTCCAAGAATTTTACAAGCCCTTTTGACAGCCTTTTCAGATGTATCACTGTATACATTTGGAAAGAGGATATTTGGAGAAAAGAGAGCAACATATGCATTTGTGTTACAACTATTATCATGGTTTGTGTTCTACACAGGTTCTAGGACACTCACTAATACAACTGAAATGGCTTTGATTATTATCGGCATATCTGTGAACAACTGGGCGATCTTTAATGCCAAACTGAATGCAAAAGATGCTGAACATTTTGATCAAAAGAATGATGGGTGCAAGAATCTGCTGTGTGGTATTTTGTTCTGTGGTTTGTCCTGCATCGTAAGGCCAACAGCCGCAACAACATGGCTCCCAATCATCCTATTTGAGCTTTACATTGATTTATTCAAAAGACGATCGTTGAGGGTTTTCAAGTGCGGTATACTATGCGTTTTGGTTTTATTTATTGCTTCAACTGCGGTTGACTATTTATTTTATGGAAGATTCATTATCGTCCATTTTAACTTTATCAAGTTCAATGTCATGCAAGGTATGAGTGGATTTTATGGCACACATCCATGGCATTGGTATTTTACGCAAGGCATACCTGTTTTCCTGTTCACACATCTGCCATTATTTTTACTTGGGTTATACAAGATGGAAACACATGAAAGACCAATGGCTCTAGTGATGTCAGTGCAGCTTATTTCGTTGAGGTAAGTGTGACTTGAGTGTAACTATAGTCCATAGGACAGCCGTTTCTTGAAGGTTTGGCCTAGCTGAATTCTATTTCCTCAAAGAATATTGAAGTGTTTTAGAAGCCATGAAGTGTTGGTGAAAAAAGTGAAGTTAAACACTAAATATGTTGTAATCCCCTGACTGTTACACCTTCTTTCGAGCATAATCAGGTGCCACGACACCGATTTTAACACCTTGTTTCAGGTGGTTTAAAGTGGTTTTAGCTTGTTTTGATACATACAAATTACCCTAGATTTTTATGTTTTTATGTTGTGCTTGTGAAAAGTAGGTGTCGCTCCTGCCGATTTTCTGTCACACAGCACAGTGCTCAAAGTCTTTTAGGAATGGTTTCAGAAAAACAGAAGGTCTTGTGGTGCTACAGTAGTGTCCCGCATATAAGAAACAACCTGTTCAATTTCAGGTCTGACATGTTTCTTATAAAATGAGGTAAAATTCAAATCGGAGTAAAGTTTCTTTGTAGAAAAATCATGCACTATCAATCAACTACTCAGACACAAGCTTTATGATTGTGATAAAAAAACATATTATTTTGATTTGCATTTGTAAATTTTCACTTCCAGGAAATGATATAATTGTTCCACGAAGGCGTTTTTTTGCTTAGTTTTGTTAGATAAGAAACAGGTTTTTTTTTCAGACCTGTACTAGTTTCTTAAAAAATGGGATATTATTTTCAAAATCAGGGTCTGTGTGTCTTAAATTTGTGTTTCTTATATGCGGGACACTACTGTATATCAGTTTATCAGAGCAATATCATTTAAATGCTGTTGAATTATAAGAATTCCAGCTTGATCCTCTTGGATCTCTGCAGGCAGCGATAATCTAGTAACATTTGAAATCTTGGTTGATTATTGATTCCTCCAGAGATGCAGCACACGTTTTTCTGTATTGTAACAGCACCATTATCTCCCATTCTTCCTATGATTTGCTTTAAAAGCAATATGTCCATATAAGTACAGCCGCGTATACACTCTTGTCAGAATATGCTGACACGATGCTGACGTAGAGCCTCAAAGAGTGCGCAGTGATTGGCAGAATTTAACTGATCACATGCAAACTAAAATTTCAGCTCCGCAGTAAGTCATCATCAGTCTGCTTAGACCACTCCTTGCCATGTAGAGAGCTCCTTTACCAAAGTGATCACATGAAGTTGGCATGCCTCCGCAAAGCCGCTGTACTTACATGTGCACATTACCTTTAACAACGAAAATTCTCTGACCGATCATTTTCGAATAATAACGTCTGCACAGAAATTTCGAACTAGATCGACATAAATTTTACACCACATTGTTCATATTTTCGATTGAAAGTGCACTTGTATTTAACGTTCCAGCAGGAAAGCTGGCTCTTAAATCTTATCAGGTAGAGAACTGCTACTAAGAAAATTTCTATTTTTTCCAGCTTGATTAGTCATAAAGAATTTAGATTCCTATTACCAAGTATGCCATTTATGATATGCTTTGCCGCGAAGGGGCTCCACAAAGCCATCGGAGAAGAGATATTAACGTATAAACCTAACGAAACAACTCCGAAAGACAACATTGGATTGAATTGGTTCCTGAGAAATAAACGACGCTTTGTTGGCCTATTCGTCGTCTTGAATGTTATTGCTGGATTGTATACAGGTCTTGTGCATCAACGTGGTACACTTGATGTTATGGAATTCTTGAGGAGTGATTTGAAGGAGAGCAGCATTGATCAAAGCATACTATTTCTGATGCCATGTCATTCTACTCCCTTTTACAGGTAGATATTATGTATTAACCACAGGGAAGCCAGATTACCTGTTAATTTTTGTATTAATTTTGTTATTTGGTAATATATTCTATTTTTTATCAATTTTCCGTGACGGCTATGGGTTCGCTGCACAGCACAATACGAACGAGAACGCGAACGAGAATTTAAATCTCATTGGCAAGTAATATTTGATTAATTAGTAAGTTTTCGAGAAATGATTTCTGCTTTCTATTGTTTCTGCACAACCTGTCAAATTGCAGAACGGCCACTTGTATTCCAGAGTAGAGGTATAAGAGGACAGCGAACTCGCTCAGGGGACGATATTGGTCCGTATGTTTTGAAAGGTCATGTAAAGTAAACAAACTTTTTTCGAAACGACGATTTTGCAGTTTTTGATAGGCCATATCACAGAGATTGTCCACTACTTTTCTCAAAATGAAGGTGTCATTTTGAAGATGGATTCTTGAATTTCGTAGAGAAACAAACGAAACACTCGTATGTTATACCATTGCAGAGATATTGGTGGATTTTTAGAAGTAACTTCATTGTGGATTCACCCCATCCTCCAAACTTTATGCAGAACACAATGAGCACGTGTGGGCAAGAATATAGATTATAGAGATAACAGGTTTGTTTACGGTTACATGACCCAGCCCCTAAAGAGGAACTGTTAACCGAAATGCTTTGCACGAAGTGAGCGCTTGAGGATTTTCCAGTCACATGTGCTTAATTCAATTCAATTCAACATTTTTCATAGAATACAGGACTAAATGCTATTACAGGTATACATAAAAAGATCTGTATCCTATACGACCAAAGTAAAGCATAACTTATCTAGCTTTGGTCGTTAAATCAAAATGCAAAACAGAAAAGAAAAATACTGTTTGAGTAAATATCGAAAATTACAGCATTGTCACAATAGATATATATCGATGAAAGATCAATTGTTCATAAAATGAAAATTCTGATTTGAAGTTTATAATTGTTAATATTTAAAGGGGCTCATTCGTCAAACAGTAAACAAATCCGTAAACTCGCACGTATCGGGGATTATCCATTGTTCATCCATTGTTCTCTGCAGTTTGTTTGGTGGCTTCACCCAAGCCACAAAAAAGTGACCGTTAAAAATCCACTTATATCCGAGCAATCGTAGAAGATATGAATGTTTGGTTTGTTCTTTAGTGAAGTACAAGGATTAATGTCCAAACAGCAACTTTCATTTTGAAAAAAATACGAAAATCCTGTGTGATATCACCTTTCAAAAAACTGCAAAAATCATCGTTTTGTTTACATTTTGACGACTGAGCCCCTTTAACGTATTTCTTCTCTTGCAGTCACCTACATAGAAATATTCCAATGCGATTTCTTGAATGCCACCCCAGCCAGGATCTTGGGTACATCGAAGAAGCAGAAAGATTTTACAGCAATTCATCTCAATGGCTTCATTCTGAGTTTGGTGAAAACAGAAGACTGCTTCCGTCACATGTTGTTATGTTCAATGTGTTGTTGCAGGTAAGATCGAAAATCCAGCATAGGTTCCAAATCTTTAAAAAGATTGTTGTTATATATAATTCAACGAACTGTTTGTTTGAATCGAATGGCGAGAAAGAAATTTCAGCTACTTTGCTGTACTATTGAACCTTTAGAAGTCTTGACTATTTTTCGAAATTACGGCGTATTTTCTATTTCAACACATTTGAGGGTGTGACACCATCAAATTTCTAAATCGTAAACCAGAAGAGTGAGACCCCGTTTACACTATGCCGGTACGAAATTAATACGGCATGAAACTGTGCCGTATTGGCCTCCCGTTTACACTATGCCGGCATAGTTTTTACTTGAATACGGCACGAAATGAATACGGCATGCTAATTGGCTTCGTCGCTCTACCGGCATAGTGTAAACGACGAATACGGCATCATTTCATGTCGGATTCACATCGAGGCAATAATCTGGAAAATGAGAGCATGCGCCTTGACAAACCCTCGCTCTGCGCATGGTCAAACCTATCGTATTCATTTCGTGCCGGTATAGTGTAAACGGGGTCTGAAAGATGTTTGCATGATACATACTGTAGGTGTAGACATTTATAAACCACGATCTTCCTGAAAATACTTCTATGTTTCTCCAAATCATGTAGAAATGTCGATGGTTTCAACATATTTCCTCGCCCATAAAAGTTCTGTGCATTGTGTAATTAATTCCTTTATGATTTGATGATGTGTATATTTATGAAAATTGAGTAGAATTTATCGCACTTTTTGACTGAAAAGTGCACAGTATAAGGATTCCTTTGATGACCCTGTGTAACGTTACTAGATGTGGAATCGGGGTGGACACGTGCACCCCCACTTTTCTCGGATCGGTATTTATTCTGAAGCAAAAATGATGCAAAAAACAACAGGTATACCTTCTGGCAATCAATACTATCCCACATCCACCCCATTTTTTCAGGGCTGGCGCCGCCCCGCTAGATGCCTAACATTTTGCTGCATCAATAAAATCATTTATCCAACATTGATACCGTGATTTTTTTGTAGGATATTGATGTTGCCTATTTCTTGCGAAGTAACATGTACAGAAAGGTAATTATACTCAACCTCATCCCCAGGGCATTTGTCATATTTGGATGGAGACGCTGGGGACGAGGTTGAATTATATTGCTACAGTGAAAACCTGTGTATATTAGAACCTACTAATTTCTAAGTTAGCCTGGGTTCTTAAACAATGAATACAATGTATTTTTTCCTATAAAACAATTGAAAATTTCAGCTTGTAGGTTCTTATATGCGGGTTTTTACTGTGCTTCTAATACCGTGTGCGTCAACATTGTGTAGACATTAACAAGGACAGATTTGGTAAGACAATAGCACGAGTTGGTTTTGATTGACACCTCAATTCAAAGCGATTGGCAATCATAGACAAAGGAAATGCTCTCAACCAGTAATTCAAAACAAGAAGAGTCGCAAAATTTTCTCTGAAACCAAGGTAGCTAGCTTGCTCGTTGTGCATTCCAGAAATTATTTTAAAAGCAAACAGGAGCATATATCGAAAGAAGAAGGATACATTTACACATCCACCTCAGGCAATTTATTTCTTTGTTTCAGAAGCCGATTGGGAGGCGATTCAATTCTCTTATTTCTTTGGGTGTAATTAAAACACTTACTGCTCGGCTTCTGAACCAAACAATTTAAATGTCTGAGGCAGATGTGTAGACATATCTTTATTCTTTCGATATATGCACATGTTTGCTCTTAAAAACAATTTCTGGAATGCACAACAAGCGAGCTAGCTACCTGGGTTTCAGAGAAACTTTTGCGGCTTTGCTTGTTTTGAATTACTGGTTGAGAGAATTTCCTTTGTCTACAGCCACTAATCGCTTTGAATTCAGGTGTCAACAAAACATCTCTTGCTATTGAGTTACAAAATCTGTCCTTGTTGTAGACATTTGGAAGCCTGTATCTCTCGTAACATCTTATTACATCTCTACCGGTGATCTAAAAAGTACTTCCAAAAATTCGAATATCAAACCTAACGAAATATTTTCTTTTCCATCTCTTTTGTCAATAATCCAAATATATTCAAACACAATGAAATGTTGGTTTTCATTGTAATGTTGACATATCATGCGTATAAATTAGAATGACCAGGATACCGCAGGAACACGTGTAGATTAGTTGTATCTAAGTTTGGAAGCATGTAGGCCGTAACCAAGTAGCGTTCCAATGGAAGAACACCAAACATAACATTCATGAGACGTTGAAAACCGTTATTCTGAGCTATACTTTTCAAGCAATGTTGTAAAGCTTACCTAAGATTTTTCACTATCGCTTTCGAAGCGAGGCTGATTGATTCTTTTGGCCCAAGTAACTTTCGTTGTCATCAAAGTCCAGCCTCTTTATAGCATCACATTTTCTATCGCTTTCAGATTATGGTGGTCTGTCAAATTATTTGCTATTTTCAAAATGTACCGGCACGGGCATCGTGTGAACCTAGCGTTGTCTCAGTCATGCTTGAATTTCATGGCAAGGAAAAATACTTTCAGTGCTTTTGGTGACATATGTTGCATACAGTAAAAACCCGCACATAAGAATCTTCATCTGTTAAGAACCTACAGCCTGAAATAATATATTTTTTACCCAATAAATAAGAACCATTTCTAGCTGATATCTAAACTAGGTTCTTAATAAAGGGTCTTATTCATTCATTGGGAAATAGAATGCAACATTTTTGCCAATCAACCTCTTTCGTGAACTCCAAAACATTTCTTACAGAACAGTGATAGGCAGGGCCTGCAGGGGTAAACTGGGTAAGATTGGGTTGAAATGGTTAGGGCCAAGAGTGCAAGTAAGTTTGGCTAAGATTTAGATTCACATATTTTCCTATATTAAGAACCTACACCCTGATTACTAGATGTGCCTCATTGTATAAGAACCTAAACAGGCTGAGTTCAAAATCTTAGGTTCTTATGTGCGGGTTTTTACTGCATATTTTGAAATTTAAAAAATTTAGGCCTTTTTGGGTATATCTATGTGTCTCTACGTGATTTCCAAGGTCCTAACATAACTAGTTGCCTGTTGTTGAACAAACTGAAAAGTTTCGAAGTTTCGGACATTTTTGAACAAACTTAGGGACAGTGCAACGTTTATTTTATAACATGGCCGGTGCAAAACGTAACGGGGCAACTACTTTTTTTAGCTTGTACAGAACTGGGTCAACACTTTTTACAAAGCAATTATGAACGGGGCAGTACCTTTTTATAAGCTCAAGATGAAGTTTGAAATATGAAATGGCTAATTTTGAGGCCAAAATTGTGAATCATGCAAATTGAGAAATGCTTGGAAGATTGGAAGGATGTGTATGAACATGACGCAAAATGTCCTTGACAGTTACTTGCAAGAACGATTCATCAGTCATTTCTCTTCATCTTCAAAGTCGATTTCTTCGTTGACAAAGTCTCGTAAAGGCAAGAATTGATTATGTTATGGTCTTTGGCTAATTCATCTGTGGTACTATACAGCATTTGTTGTTCATGAATACGGGGCAGATACATTTTTTTAAGGAAAGGATGACGGGGCAGTTGGTTTTTTTTGCAATAATTTCATACAGGGCGAGCAGATTTTTT
>REGL01000014.1:48650-62758 GCA_004194395.1 Aurelia aurita complex sp. Pacific | reverse complement strand
TAAAAAAAGCTCAATTATGACGTCATTGAATTGATGACGTCATATAAATTTTACTAATTTCGTCAAAATCCAAAAAACTGTAAATCTTTCGAAAGCTCTAATCAGATGCAATCTAACTGCAGTATTTTCAATCACATTAGCCTTACATGCAAAGAGTTAGACCCACTTTTGTTGTAAAAAGTGTCAGTTGTTGACGTCATCAAAATAAACACTTCCGGTGCAAATCAAAACTGTTTCCAAGTCTTATTTGAATCTCCATGGTCGATTTAGTAGAAATCAAGCATAAAATCAAAGGTTAGGCAGATCCTTAGATCGCTTGAGAAATTTCCCTGCCTGACTGGTTACCTTGAAAGGGCAGGTTTCGGGTGTTTGAATATGTCGAGGTTTCATTTTGTCTTCGGAATGAACTGGTCGACTTGCTCTCGATTGTGGTCCAATTTCTAGCTGCTCGGGGCTTCTTTTCATCTTCGCTGTCATTTGCCAGTTCGTCTGATAAGTATTTGTGCACTGTTCCCTGCCCTTCTTCCTTCCATTCTCTGAAGATTTCACCACAGAATCTAAATTCTCGACCAGGGACGAGTTAAATTCGAATTGTGCTTTATGGGCTTTAAATGTGAGCTCTACCTCGTGCTCCAACTCTCTCTTCTTGTTGGCGTTCTCTCACTACTTCCTGCTACTTCACAATACACCTCTCTTTTCAACGTGGAAAACTTGTTGTCGAAACATTTAAGCACTTTTGAAAATGATCAAGTCGCCCTCCAATCACTACCACTGCTACTGTTGATGAATTCAGCTTTTACGAAGCAGGTGAGAACGTGAACGAGAACGTGAATAAGACTGTGACTTGGATCTCCTCGAAAACGTGGCGTGGCGATAATCCTACATGCACGTACGTCTGATCAGCAAACGAGCTATCGACGTGTGTCCTTTAGACTCCTGTACAGACTATTTATACTGTCACTATTTCACGTGCCAGAACACAACTTATAATCACTGGCACGCTTGTATACACGACTCTATTGTAACCTATACTTAAGACTCTACTCTTTTTCCCTCTCTTGGGACTAAATAAATTCAGTTCTTCTCATCAACTTGCAAAGTGTGAGAATAAGAACCTTGATGTGAATGGAGAAGTAGTTGAGAGGACTGATGTAATAAAATACCTTGGAGCCTATATGGATGAACAACTCAGTATGCAAAACATATAACAGAGATGTGTCGAAAAGCAATGTATGGACTGTACAGATTCAAGCAAATTAGGAAAGTTTTAACATATGAAGCTGCAGGAACAATAGCCGTGGCATAGTAATGTCCCACCTAGATTATTCAAATGCAATTTTAATAGGCCTACCAAAACACGAAATGAACAGACTGCAAAGAGTACAAGTGTTAGCTGCCAGAGTTGTACTTGGAAGAAAGCCCATGAAAGTAGCACAAGATCTCCATTGGCTACCCATGCATCTGAGAATTGAACATAAAATTCTAACTCTAGTTTTCAAGGCACTTAAAGGCACAGCTCCTCAATACCTAAAAGATATGCTGAAACTAAGTGAAAGTGTGAGACTATTAAGATCAAACAAGATGTACATGAAACTAGATATTCCTAGAGTCAAGAGAGAATCATTTGCCAACAGATCATTCAGCATGATGGGACCTCGGCTGTGGAATGACATTCCTAATCAAATAAAACAATGCAGTAATATTGAAACATTTAAGAAAAAGTTAAAAACATTCCTTTTCAATTAGTTTTAAATGGACATTTTAGGTTTTTAGAGACTTAAAGAACTGTAAAGCGCACTTGAACATTTTGCATCAAAACTTGATACAAAATGAAAAGGGAATACTTCAGTAATAAGATAAAATCTTGTTCAGGAAGCACTAAGGATACTTGGACGACCATTAACCAACTGATTAATAAAAGATGTAAGACTACTGAGATTAAGTCAATCAAGCAAGGGGAAAGGGTAATTTCTATCCCCTTGCAAACAGCAGACTCTATGAATCAGTTTTTTTGCTCAGTTGGTAAAGATCTTAGCGATAAAATACCAAATAAGAAAAACTCTCTTTTAAATGGGGACCACGTTGAGAGTAAAGTTGATAAACCATTTTTATTTACACCAGTAGATGCCGAAAAGGCGAAGAAAGCTTGTTTGAAGTTTAAAACATCAAATGTCTTCGGCAACGATTTCATCTCCAGCTTTTTTGTTAAAGAGAGGATAGAAATTCTTGCTCCCTCGCTCGCACAGCAATTTAACTTGTATCTGTCAACTGGCTGTTTCCCTGATAGTTGGAAAATTGATAGAGTTTCGCCAATTTTTAAAGACGGTCCAAAAGATGATCGGTCAAACTACATACCTATCTCGGTGCTTCCTTTTATCTATCGTTTGTTTGAAAAACTGATTTATGATCAACTGTATTCATACTTGAACGAGAACCGGCCGATATTTTCCAACCAGTCTCACCATTCAGTCTTGACAAGTCTTCTAAAGTGTACGAATGACTGGTACCTAAATATTGACAAAGGCAGATATACAGCAATGGTCTACATCGACTCAAAGAAGGCGCTTGTCATTGTTGACCATGATATATTATTACAGAAGCTCCAGTTTTATGGTGTGAACGGAAAAGAGATCACATATTTTCAATCGTATCTCGATAACCGAAGACAATTTTATAAAGTTAATGGAATCTGCTCTAAGACTATAAATAAAACCTATGGAGTACCTCAGGGATCGTGCCTTTGGCCTCTTCTGTTCTTAGTCTACATTAATGAACTACCTTTTTCTACCTTTTTCTAAAATTTACAAGTTTCCATGTACGCCAACCATACCAGCATTTATTGCTGCGAAGCAGCCACCTATTCTGTGCAGTGTCTTCGCTAGGCGTGATCGATTCTCGATGCTTGTCTGTCTGTTTTCAACAATTTATGCCCAGTCACTGCGGTCAGCGGCTTTTAGCAGCTTTTGAATTGGCATTCTTCCTAAATTTAGACTGGTCTTAGAATGCCAATACGACGTATTATATTTTTTCTATGCCAAGCTTCCTTTCAGCCATTATGCATGAGAACATGGTTTTTCTTTCTGATAACAAAACAAATCACTGCATCAAGCTCTAACTGAATAGAGCTTTCAACATAGACAAAGTCATAGCATAGGTCATAGGGTCCAAAAATTGATATTTCCCTTTCTCCAATTTTCAAAGGGGCCTTTGAACCTGCATACCTTGCACTTGACTTGCTACAAGTCTCAGTATAAATCGCAGACAGTGCCAAGGCCCCAGATGAGAGGGTTCTAAATGAAGGAGTCAGAAGGAAGGAAGAGAAACTTCTTCCCCTCCTCCGCCACCCTCGCGCTGCGCACTCGTTCGCCTCCAGCGCGGTATGAACTATACACCATGACAATACGAATAGAAGGCAAGCGAAGACTTGTAGCAAGTCAAACCTTGCACGTGTCCTCAAGTTTGGTTGGAGAATGTTTTGATTCAGCTTCACAAATCAAAACGGCGTCCCCTCATTTTTCCACCGTCTCAAGGGCGTAGTTGACAAGGAATTTTCTGGGGCTATGCCCCATACCCAACCTTCTATGCAGAGTCGGTCTCATTCTGACTCCCCTGGTAGAGTAATAGATTCAAATTCTTCATGCACGCTCCACCAACAACAATTTTTAACAAAGCCCAAAGCCAACGACCAGTACGCAGCACTCAATAATGAAAATTATTTCTAGTTATGCCTCTAACTCTATTTCTGACATTAAAGATGCCGTTAATGCTGACTTGACAGCTCTGAGAAGTTGGCTTGAGGGAAACAAGTTGTCCCTAAATGTTGCAAAACTGAAGGGATGATAGTTGAAAGTAATGCAAAAATTCGCAGTTAGACTCCACTGGTGCTCCTAAAGCACAACTAGATAGGAGATGAAGACATAAAGATTGTAAATGATGTCAAATATATTGGAATTCCTGTGGACAGGGAACTGAACTGGTCTATTCAATTATGAAAAGCGGTCAGTAATATGTCCAGAGGACTGTAACTGCGCTTGATAAGTTACAGAAGCTGCAAAATCGAGCTGCAACTGCAAGACTAGTTACCAATAGTCCATATGACACATCCGCCTTACCAGTCATTCGTGCGCTTGGATGGCCCACTGTCAAAGAACTTATTGACTCGGAGACCCAAAAAATGGTTTCAAATCCCTGAATTGTGATGCACCATCCTATATGGATGACATGTTTACGAGAGTTAATAGGTGTACTTCTCGCTCTCTCAGGGACGATGAAGTCAATTTAAGAGTCCCTTTCTTAAAGACATCGTTAGGCCAAAAAGAGCTTTTCATATCATGGGGCACAGCTTTGGAATGGCCTAAGTAAAGAAGCTAAATCATCTACATCTTTAAAAACCTTCAATGCTGAACTAAGAACTTTCATCGACCACATCCTTAGAGCCAGACCTTTTTCTTTTCTTTGGTATTATTTAGCCTTTTCTCTAGTATTTATAATTAATACCGGGTGTCCCAAAAAAGTACTCCAGTTTGAAAAATCACCAAAATTTGATTTCACAGCCGATCTTCAATTTTCTTTTTTTGTCAAGTACATAGCTGATCTTGTAATTGACTTTAAAATAAGAAAATTTAGCACTTTTTATGGCTACCTGGTTTTGAATCATACGGCAAACAAGCACTGATGATTGCCAGATCAATTTCTTTGTGCATATAAAGCATCTAGTTTGGTCATAAAAGACAGAAAGAAATGTGCACTATCATTGCAGACCTCAATGATGAGAAAAAATCTGAAAATCTTGACTCGTAGGCAAGATTGAGTATTTTGCTTAAAAACTATAGCTCAAAATAAGGCATCTGTGAATATTTTTGGGTCTTTGATAAAACAACTGAAAAAGAAAATTTATCAAAGGTTTGATTATCAATTTTTGGTGATTTTTAAAGCAGGAGTACTTTTTTGGGACACCCGGTATTGTAATTAGGCTTTGTATTCAATTGTATGTTTTGTATGAAAAGCAGTTATCTAAACTGAGGGGCTACCACGCCTAAAAAAATACAACGAAAATGAAAAAGTGAAAAAAAATAACGAGTACGAAGAAGTATGAGGCTTGAAGTATGAGAGATCAGAAGTATAGGAATTCAGAAGTATGCCACTTGAAGGTCGTTATCTCTGCTGTTCAGTATTTCGGCGCGCGGCCGCTAAGCGTGAAGTATCAGTGTTTTTGGATTCTTTCATTATGGACAAGAGCTATGAAATTAGATTACCTTCTTTTGCCTAGATTTTGGAGCTGCTTTGTATATCACGTCATATGGAGTTTGTGATTTCAGCTGTTATGTGGCAAAAATGTGATCTTCAAAAGCTTAGCTCAGTAATTTTTCAGGAGATTTGGAAGATGCTGGCATCTAAATTAATCTAAAGTCCTTGAGACAGGTTTGGGTTCATTTCATAATTATGTTTCAAGATATAAAAACAAACGTAGACAAATTCTTTGGGGCACCCTGTAGAAAATACAGAGCAAACAACGAGGTAATCATAGCGGTTTTCGGTTTCGAAGAATTCAAAGGTCAATAGTTACTGCCTCTGCAGAAATCTTCATTTTTGATTGCAGAATACGGGAGAAGTTGTCCTGCTGTATGCAAAGGAGAAATATTTATCTGAATACCTTTTCTGATGATTCTAATGCTGAAATATGAAGAAGTTGGTTGAACATTTTCGCCGTCAAAGGTGTTGACAAAAAGACATGATAGGCCATCAATTTCTTTGAGAAATTGTACGATTTCTGAGTGAGCAAGGTGTTACTAGGTGGTCTTTATCGTTAGCAGGATTTCTGTAACGATTCGGTATTTTTATCATAAAAGTCATCGATGATGATCAAGAACGGCTTTTACAAATCTATCCTGCATTCAAACAAAGTAGGCATATTCCGGAAATATTCTGAAAATGTGTGATTTGATACGCATATGATTATATGATAATTTCATGATAAAACCTAATTATAATTATTTGTAATGTATGTTTGCGAGGGCCTGATTATATGAGCAGGCCTGCCCGTTATCCGAGAGGCGAGATCCCTTTGTAAATAGGATTATTATTATTATTCTTATTGTTATAACGTCACGTAAGATTGAGTATTCTTGTTTCACGTCGATAATACGAAGAGAAAACAAGACTAGTTTGTTTGAAAATTTTCGATATATCGTTATTGTTATTATAATTAATTGTTTAAAGTTGGCAACTTACATAGCTACATAAAAAGGCTAATTCAAGCCAACGCAATTATTTGGTAATTGGGCCAGCCCTGGCAACTGGGATCCCACTTGTGCATAACAGGGCTGAATGGAAACAATTATATTCTTCTCTTGTAATCGCTTGGCAGGGCGGGAAACAGGGCTGGCTTCCCAAAATTTCCAACTTTGCATGCACAAAGCCAAGTGTTGCCAATGATTTGATTTTTCCCGCCAATTTAATGAAAGTTTACAAAGAGGCCCTTTAGATGAGAAATTTCAACCCGGGTTGAGTTGAACACGGGTTGAGTTTCAACTCGGTTGCCTTCATCGCGTTTACATGAAGGAGGCCGAGTTGAAACTCAACACGGGTTCAACTCAACTCGGCAACTCAACCCGTGTTGAAATTTTAACACGNAATTCGCGAAGTAAGCAAAAAAAAAGAGTTTAGTCAGCTCTTTGGTGGTGGTGGGCTTAAAAAAGGATATCTTCAGCCTTGTTATTCAGCCACGAATTTTACTGTTTATAGCTTTTTCATCGTTTGCGAAGGCAACCTCTTGGAACAAAATATGTGGCAGGATTCTGATGTGATTAACAAGAAACCCCTACCTTTCAGAAAGGTAGGTGCCATCAAACACTTTACAATGACAGAGTCACGAGGTAGCAAACGACATTGCAGTTTGTAAAGATACCAAATTTATCATACTGCCTGAAATTAATTCTATGATTTTAGTATTTTAAATATTTCTCAAAATGTATACCCATAATTCCGTGTGCCGACCCAGGGTTGGTAAAATGTATACTCATAATTCTGCATTTTCCAATATAAAAGTATCCCTAAAATAAATTACGTCTCCGCTACCATATACATGTTAGGTTAATCCCCCTGCCCCATCCCCAAGCTCGAAAATCAATCATACTGACTGACGGGGCTACCGTGGATAAATAATTTTAGAATGAAATGAAAAAGAGCCTGCTTTACAATGGCTCGATTTAGATCAACCAGTCTCCTATCCCGGATGCATCAGTGGTGGCCAGGCTTTTTTCGTCTGGTTGTGCCAGAAGCGAAATAGTGCCCCCTCATATCAAACATAGTTGTCAAGTTTCTGACACGTGACACGTGACAAGGTCTAAGCCAATTACATGGAACCGAAAACCAACCGGGAAATTTGACATTTCAGATTTAGGCCTTTTTGGACGATTCATTACCCTTCACCAAAATATGAATCTACAGAAGGGGATGAAGATTTTGAAAAAAAATTCACAGACCTGTTGCTAATCCCTTAATGGAGGGTTAATCATGGGCGCTACGAATTATTTCAAAATTAGAGAAAAAAATACGAAGTCTTTGGATTCGACCTCATTGTCACTGTAGTTTGTCATAGTAAACAGAGCATAGGAATCATTCGTCGTACATAGCCGATTGCTCGTGGCCCATGGTCGAAACCGCCAAAGCATCATTTTGACGGACCAAGCAGCGGCTAAAAAGCAAAGGAGACAAGAGAAACCCGTGAAGATTTTTCTAAATTTTACCTACCTTCATAAAACGCAACCAGGACAAAAATCTGCTTGAAATTTCCCTAATTTTTTTGAAGAAATCTACTCTCCAGATGTTTGAGTGTACAAGTTGGGATGACGGTTAGAATATCTACAGGATTGGCGGAGTTATTGCCTCTCCAATAGACAAAATCGGCGAAGGCTTGTCGAAACCTATTTACGCCAGTTCAGGTCAAGTCATAAAGCCTCTTGATAAAACCTCTTTTGAATTTGATAAGTTATTTCGCAACGAGGAAACTTGTGCCATGAATGCAAAAAGTAGTACAATACAGAAACTTCCCTAGAGTATTGCCACAGGACTCCAAATGCGCGAACAAGCCTTTGTAGACTTTTTCAATTCACATAGAAACCGTAGGGGCATTGAATCATAAATAAAAGAAAATTTAGCGAAAGACAATAGCAAGAACAATTGAAAACGCAGATTTTAGCGTTTTCGGATCATTCTTACAACAATTACTATTGTTATTACTATTGTCTCCCGGCAAGAATTTCTATTGTTCAAGGTTAAGTGTCTTATCGATTTGTTTGTGGCCATAACTTCCCCAATACTGGCGATATTCTAACCGGCATCCAAACTTGTACACTCAAACATCTGGAGAGTAGATTTTAAAAAAAAATAGGGAAATTTCAAGCAGTTTTTTGTCCAGGTTGCGTTTAATGAAGGTAGGTAAAATTTAGAAAAATCATTGCGGGTTTCTTTTGTCTCCTTCGCTTTTTATCCGTCTGATTGGTCCATGCAAATGGGGCTTTGGCGGTTTCGAACATGGGCCACGAGCAATCGGCTATGTACGACGAATGATTCCAATGCTAGTAAACAGCACATTGATGACTGAAACATATTCAAATGTACATGGATGTCACACATTTATGTTCAGTCGTGTATTGTGTTGTTTGTTCCCGTATTTTGTTTGTTGCATTGACTTCTATTGCGTTGTAGGGTAGGGTGGGGGTGATGTGGGTCTACGGGGTAAAGTGGGTCTACTGAGCTTTTCGCTAGAAATATCCTTCCTCGTTAAATGGAAGAAAGGCTGGCTATTTTTCTTTTAATGTCTACATAATAAACTACCTTTTTACATAAAACATTCGTCTTAGATGTATCTCCATTCGTTTTAAAATAACTTTACTCAACGGCCTACTGTGCAAGAATTTCAAAGCCCAGTAAAACTTTCTCCTGCCACTATTGTTTTGCTTTTCTGGTCAATTTAATGACCATGAGGTAAGAGTTTGGTCTTTTACAAATAAAATAACGTTTGTTTCGAAGTCATTGACGCTATTGTTCTTTTTATTTTATTTTTTTACCAGGTGGGGTAATGTGGGCCTACTGAGAATTCAGCCATAATTCAAATTCAACGAAGCCTTGAGTTGCTTAAAGTTGTTGCACTTATATTCATCTTGCCACGTTGTTTTCTGTCTAAAATGTGAAAACGGGTTTCCTATTACCGCAGTTGCTGTCTGGTAACCAGTAAATTGGAGTAAACATACAGCAAAAATCTTTTTTTGACTGTTATTATCAAATTCGAACACTAACTTGCAAGTCGCAACGATGGTGGATCACAGCATTATGACCGTAGTTTTATTTTCGTCGCGGGAACGGATTGCTTGCGATAAAAGGCAAAGACTGTGATTTTATTGAATAGAGAACATTTGGGAAATGTAAGTTCATTAATTTTTTTAATCATTTAGCCTTTCGTATTCCGATTTAATACACGTTTTGAAAATAGACCCACTTTTCCCGCTCGTCGGAAAAAGTAGGCCTTTTTTAGTCGCCAAAAGAGAGAATGTTTTAAAAATATTTAACTGCCTTTGTCAGAGCTGAGATTTTTTCCCAAAAAAGAAGAAGCACTGAATGTCAATTAAACGAAACTTTTAAAATGTTTTGCATTTTAGTCTCGTTTTACCAGCTATCCATTTTGAGATTTTGCTCATTTAGACTCAAATTACCCCACCCTACCCTAAACAACCTAATTAATTCACGTTGCGTTCCAAGTCACACCTTGTATGAATCCACGATATGTGTCCAGTCCTCTTGGGGCCTCTACTCAATTGTCAGTTCACTACAAACGCCATTATACAGTTATTCAAATATTTGAGTGGGCTCACATTCCTGCTTCTATTGTTTGCAACCATGTGACCTAATCTCAACCCGTGTTGAGATTTCATGTAAACGCAAGGCAAAATAAGCAATGCTGTTAAACTCAACCCGTGTTGAAACTCAACACGTGTTGAAATTTATCATGTAAAGGGCCTCGCAGGGTCATCCCTGCTCACGTAACCAGGCCTCAAATTTCACGGTGCATGCACATGTTCATTCATTGCTATCAAATACGATCGCTAATCATAATTGCTATTAATCATTGTGGCACATAAACTAAGAATGTTTAAATTCACTAAGTGTCATAAGAATGAGTTTGGTATAGGCCATAACTTTGATGGCAGTTTAGATTTAAAACGAGCTGCAAAAGGATACGGAAGTTTGGGGAACAAATCAGATCCTGTCAGCTTTTCAATGTCATTTATGCTTGCTGTGTACAACAACATTCTCTTTTTCCAATCGTGAAGCTAAAATCAAGGGAAAAATATAAACCGTTTAAAACAATAAAGAGACAATTTCTGTCCTACATGGTTTCCCAAAATGCCTCCTAGGTTTGAACTCAAATGTCTCTTCACCTGCATGCCCTAGCAAAACAGTACGACACATTTCAAAAAGCGTGATAACGCAGTAACTTTTCAAGGATTTGTTTGATAGAATCGAGTAACTGACACAGAAGGGAGAGGGATCGCCAGATTCGCATGAACTTTTCACCATTCCTTTCTAGGGCTTGGTGCATCACAGCTTTCAAATAATGTGGTTTTATAAGGCCGAGACATTATCATTTTAGAAATTTAACGTTTTTGAAGATTTCGCAAGCCCTGGACGGGGTTGATAAAATAAACAGAACTCATGAAATGTTCTTTCTTCCAAAATTATAAAACTTGCCGTCATACAATATCCATTAATTTAATTTCAATCATAAGCAGGAATCTTTCTGCTACGGAGGAACCACCCTTTTGAACAGCCTGGATAAAGCTACAATCCTTGCCAAAACAACGTGGAAAAAGCATTTCATTTCTCTGCGTTCTTGCTTGACCAAGCATCCAAAATATATTGAAGGAAACTGCAAGTTACTCTTTTCCCCACCCCCTGCCCCCTTGAACAATGTTGGGCCGAAGCACTGATCATCAGATATGAAGAAAATCACTTTGGCTGCATTGGGAAATGCGTAATCGCACAAGGTTCCAACATCGTAAGAGGGAAGGGGGGGGGGGGGAGAGCTGACACAAAATATGTGCATTGTTTCAAGAGTTTTGGCAAGGATTGTAGTAAACTATAATGCCAGCCAAAAGTCTTGAAACAACCAACCTTTTTTCGATTTCCCCCTCTCCCCCTCTCCCCCTCAGAACAATGTTCGTACTTTCGGGTTGACTAGACCAAGTGTTATGGAGAGAGTGAAGAATGTCTATCAGTTTACACGTTTTAAAAAAGACCAACTGGTGATACTTCAATCGACCCCTCTGCTAGTCTAGTACAGTTAAGAATTGTTATTGGCACATTTACCGGTAATGGTAAAACTCAAAATTGTTGACAGACACAGATCACAGTAATCTAAACGTGACCGTTTCATACGGTTTTAAACATGGAGGGATGTTGTCCTTGAGAGCAATCGATAATCAAGTCAGACGATAAGGGTCAAAATTGCAAGGTGATCATCCGTTACCCTTTGTGTTCAGTTTCCAGGCAATTCATGTTCAGCTAGTCGTTTCCAATGTCTTTCAGTTTAAGCGCATGAAACAATGCAGGTAGGCAATAAGATATGTCCCATTACCAAGTGAAAAACAATAATGACAGAATCTACGCGCTTCTAGGCCTCAAAATGTTTGAAATCGACAGGATACACTCACACTTTACAATTTGTAATCATTCGAAAAAACATACCACAATGTTTGGCAACTAGCCCTAGCCTGCGTCTGCGACGCAGGCTAAACCAAGGGCGCCTACCTTGTAGGAAGTGTGCTTATTCCCAGTACTGTAGAGTAATTGGTGTCCTGTGACCCAGTACAGAGAGTGTCCTCGAACCGTACCGTGACACAGCAGTACACAGAGTAAGTCCTCTCAAGGTCGAGATGACGTATGAATAACCTTGTGGTTTCAAATTCCGGTGTTTATGTAAGACGATATCAACTGTAAAACGATCTGGCCACAGGGAATCAGACAGCGTGATTTTTGATTGTTCAACACTAACAGGTGTTAGAATTTGAAAATCCCTGTAACTAGAAAAACTTCAGGGGTATGAAACTTTTCATAACTCCATTGTTCACTTTTCTCACAAGCGCGTTACACGTTGCTGTGGTCAGAGCCCGTTGCTATGGCCAGTAAACAAAACTTGCGGTAAATTGAGCTGGGGGTTGGCACTGCTAAGAAATTTTTCAGCTGGTTGTTTGCTTATTATCATGCAGTGTCAGTGGTCGTCTGATTTGTTGTGTTGATTTGAACTGAGGTAAGCAAAGTTGTTTAAATTAACCGTTTTTGTTGTTGAAATATTGATTTTGCAAGTACTTTTCTTCATTCAAAGTAGCATAACATAAAGGAAGAATTGGTTCAANAGAAAAACTTCAGGGGTATGAAACTTTTCATAACTCCATTGTTCACTTTTCTCACAAGCGCGTTACACGTTGCTGTGGTCAGAGCCCGTTGCTATGGCCAGTAAACAAAACTTGCGGTAAATTGAGCTGGGGGTTGGCACTGCTAAGAAATTTTTCAGCTGGTTGTTTGCTTATTATCATGCAGTGTCAGTGGTCGTCTGATTTGTTGTGTTGATTTGAACTGAGGTAAGCAAAGTTGTTTAAATTAACCGTTTTTGTTGTTGAAATATTGATTTTGCAAGTACTTTTCTTCATTCAAAGTAGCATAACATAAAGGAAGAATTGGTTCAATAGCATGCAAGCGTTTAACAAGTTTAAATTCTCAATTAGGCTAAGGATTTGCCTTAGGCAAGAAAGGAGACTGTATAATTTGAATGAATAGTGTATTTGAAAAATATTCATTAACTTGGAACTTGACCTCTTCTTTTCATCATGGTTTCTTAATTTTTTGGAGGTGCAGGCAGAATTTCTTGAAAGCCGTTTCTCTCGTCCTCAAACAATCTTGAGGATTGACTTTTTCACGCGACCCCCTAGTTTGCATACGGTGTCACTTTTCACATCTGGTTAAACAAAGCCTTATGTAAAACAATTTTGCTTGACCGAAACCACAACGGATAGAACGCGCTTGTGATAATCTTCTCTTGAGATCCTGCTCGCTGATTGGTTTATCTGCAGAAGTTGCATACCCCTTAGTTTCTTATGATTACAAAGATTAACAGGACCGGGTCATAGGACACCAATTACTACGCGTACAGTACCGGGAATAAACACACTTCCTACAAGGTAGGCGCCCTTGGCTAAACTAGCCCAAACTTACTTGAAAGGTGTACCATTGTTTCGGGGGCGAGGGGATGTTTAAACCTAATCGCTTTGGTAAGAATTGCGGATTGTAAAGAAAAGGCCTAAGTGTTCCAAGGACTTTTAGCAGGCATTGTAGCTCCCTCTCTACTCGAGGGGGACCTCTGCATTGGAGAGTAGCTCCCTATGTAGGTGCGTTCAAAAATCTGCTCTAAAGGTCAGATTACGTAGTTTTCTTTTGTATCTTACTTTATTTCACTTTATTCTATATAAATTATTTGCTTTTGTAAACAAATAATTTTGTAACTAATTTCTGTTTGCAGCTTAGATTTCTAATAGGGCATTTTGCTACCAAAAGTTTCTTACGTGTTTCTTATATTTTTACTGCCAGAAGAATAAAGTTAAGGCTGCTCTCCATATCCAGTGTTTTGAGCGCGCGGGCACTGCAACCATAATCGAGCGCGTTCCATAATTTCTGGCATTAATCTCCATTTGATTTTGGGGCTCACTTTCTTCACTGGCCATGTTGCAAATGAGATGGTGCACTATGTCAATATCTTACAATGTGATTGGTTCTTTCGGTAGCGATCGCAAGCGCCCGCGATGGGAGTTGAACTTAATTTTTTTCTTTGATATTTTTTATATTTGATTCATTTAAGGAGGGTTGCCCTTCAGCCGGAGCTGTTTCACAAGGGGCCCTCAACTAAAACACTACTTACAATATAAAATTACTAAGGAATAGATTAAATGCACTATAAAAACCATAACTTTAAAAACCTAATAACAATTTACAAAGTTTAAGATAAAAAAAAGAAACACTAACTTCTAAATAGACTATTTAAAACTATTTAGGGAAGA
>REGL01000014.1:18431-38380 GCA_004194395.1 Aurelia aurita complex sp. Pacific | reverse complement strand
TTCATGCTTGTCAGCCAATGAGATCACCGCTTTCTAGCCCCTGGAGACAAAATCGGTCGTTTGAGGTAAATTTTCTAGTACCCTTACTAAAACTGAAATGGATGCTAAAATACTTCAGTTATTTGCAATTTCTTTTGATAAATCAGTTGTGGAGATGTCCGTCCAGAGTTGTTTACATGTTTGGGCACACAGCTTGTTTGGGGCCGTAGCTGCGTTCATTTTCTGGTCGAAGAATATTTACCTTCGTTGAAATATCTATATAAATCGCTACAAATGAGATATACAGATAAGAATTTCAGCGATTACGCATACTGACCTGAGCAATAACCGAAACTCTTTCACTGCTATCATATCTCAAAATTGGAGGCAATTTCTAATGATTTCTGGTAGAGACATCATTTGGGCCTAAGCTTGTCCTCGCTTAAAACTCATTCCATTGCACTTAAAAAGTAATGGTAAAATTCTTGAGCTAGATAATGCACTTACCCATGACTCAGGCACAAGTTTGACTTCGTTTGCATTGATTACTTTGGCAAATTTTTGTAAAAAACAACCAGTTGTGGGCGAATTGCAAAAACTTTCCTCGGTCCATATTTTTCTCTGCACAGTCTCTCCGCTTCAAACAACAAACTTTGACATAGTATCATAAAAGTCTTGCATCACAGAACATTCCTTTTGAACGATTCCATGCGCTTTAGCGAGGCACTCGTGAATTGTATTCACCCTGGGCAACCAGTAAGGATTTGAGCCTTATCTTAAACAAACCTTAGTCGATTAGCTGATACTGAGCAATGGAAGATGTTTTGTCAGGATGTAACGCTCTGTAAAGAGTGCAGAAACATGCAATAGTGCTACACGACAATAAGGATATTTGAGTGAGAAAGTTTGACTTGTCAAAAGGAAATCTTTCCTTTTGTGAATCAAATAAAGGATCCAAAAATAAAGAGTAAAACAACGAGAATTGAGTTGAACTTTCAGTAAACATTAAAATTAGGCCCTTGTTTAATTGATGGCAAAGTATGATTCGCATTGTTTGCAATTCGCAATTATGGGCATGACAATTGAAAATGCATGTTAATGCTATGCTGGCAATGGCACAGTGGGTGACTTCCAGTAAACAGAATATTAGCCTGAGATCATGCAAAAACGCAATGGAAAAAAATGAAAGATAAAACAAATTTTTGAAAAAAGGCCCGTTAACAGGCTAACAGAATACAATACGATTTAATATTGTTAACCCTATTAAGCTGAGGGAGGGGGGGCTGAATCAGCCCCCTAGCGGCTTTTCTTCTGTGGATTTTTACAAAGTGCACATACAACTTTTAAACTTTCTGACTTTTATTTCATATCCTTCTTATAATTAAAAATCAACGTTTTAGAAACATTAAATTCTTTCCAAGGGGTAAACACGATCAATTTCTCAGAGATGTCTGTGCGAAATTTTGAATAAATGCTAATAACATCTACAATAAGTGCAGCAAAACGACGAAATTCGAGTAATCTATTCGTAAATCTTACCGTGGCAGTCATCCTGTATGCAACCCACAGTGGGATGTGCAGGTATCCACTGTAACCAATAATGTAATGTTTTTGAGTTAAAATGCATCCTTGTTTGCCAGCTCCTCCTTTCGCCGTGCCCCATGGTAAATGTGTATCTAATGATTTTCGTGCTGTTAAAAATAAATAATAGAATAATAATAAGGAATTTGTGAATCACGTCTGAGTGTCTATTGGTGGTTTAATACCTGGTACAGAGTGCTAAAGACTGAACATAATATCAAAACAGATTTCAGGTCAAATGCCTGCGAATAAAAACATTTGATGAATTCTGCATAAAAAGTTTTGGGTGATCGCAAATCACCCAAATATCTCACCTGATATAAAAACTGAAACAGCCTTTTCAGCTCTGAAGATGCTCACTTGTAAAGCTACTGTCAAAGACAAAATGGCTGCAGTCACGCCATTGTATATTTTCCTGTTATAATTTGAATTGTTTGTCTTTCTTGTTTCACTTTGTTACACGAGCACTTTTCGAAGGGAAGAAATATCAGTAAACTAGCTAGTTGGTTTGTTGATTATACTTTTGAGGAGAAATTCAAAATTGCGACAACATGGGCATAATGGGCAACAACACTGTAGTTATTTTTCTTAGTTTCTGTAATATTTGCCTCTATGCTATGTGTAGGTTTTACGGTTGTTATGTATTTCCATGCTCCCTTTGCCGTTGTTTTGTAATGTTGTAATTGTTTGTTATTGTAGATTTTATGAGAATAGAAAAAAAATATCATTACATGTTAGTTGCTGGCACTTTCACTGTATTCAGATTGATTTGAATGCAGGCACAATTTTCCCAACCGTTTACTCGCAGGCACAGAATATATTTTAGAGAAGGCCTGGCAACGTGGAACAATGGAATGGAGACAGTTGCAATAGTAATATCTGTAAGTAGCTGAAATTGTAAATATTGTATTTTTGTAAATAGTTGGTTTGAATTAGTTGCCCTATTTATAGAGTAAACTAAACTTTGTATCCAACTTTAAATAAATTCTTTATTATTATAACGACACAACAACACGCGGTCACACAGTGACATGACAGTGACGCGGTCACACCCTAGAATGCCCGTTGTTTGGTCTCTGATAGTTTCCTTGTAGGATTAGCTTCTTGGGCCAAACCAAAGCACTGTAACAGCGTTGTACGTGAAAAACGAATTGCCGTCACATGTCACAGCGTAATACTCCCTTTCAACAAAACGGTGCATGATTGGTAATCAGGATTGAACTCTCGCACGCGTTGTATCATTTCTTACTGTGATCGGTTATTGTTTTAATCTTGGAAGTTGTTTCTCGAACGTTTTTTGATGATTTTATCAAATTAAAGGCAGTAAGAAACTTGTCCTTTATACTTTCTACACTTTGAAGCACCTTTTCTTGATTTTTGGTTATATTTCACAGCGCAATGTGATACAGTTGTTGATTGCAGGTACAGCGGGACTTCGGCCTAAGGCCCTGCACTTGCCAGTGGCAGACAGCATATTTTCGCTGCAATAATAGCTAAGAAACAACCCTACATGAATTGAAAATGCTAAGAAACTTTTGTAATTTATAGTATTTAATTTGCTTTCGCACTCAAAATGTTTTGATACTGTTGGACATTATTTTCAGTGCGAATGATGTTATTTAATTGTTTGGAGATCTTACTAAGTAATTTGGGAGCCATCTAGACAAAACAAAATTACTCTACACTTCCGGCATTAAAAGTAATAGAAACACGTAAGAAACTCTTGGTAGAAAAATGACCCAAAAATTTAAGAAACCGCCTATCAGCCCCGGAGCTTAGTTTCTTGTAACAAAAAATGAGTGTACAGGGACTGTAGGCCTAATGCTCACCACGCCTGTAATCAACAATGCCCTTGTATCATACTTAACAGTGAAGTATCACCAATAAATCAGGAAACAGTACCTAAAAATAAGGAAGGTGTACGGGAAAATTTACTTACGTCGTTTAATTGAGTACAATCGTCAAAGAATGTTCGAGAAACAACTTTCAAGAATGAAGAGCGAGGTACAGTAAAAATCTGCATAAAAGAACACATGTTTTTGGGGATTCAGGTTGATCTTGTTCTTATTTATCGGGTGTTTTCTGCGAAATCAGGCTGAGAGTGTTCTTAAGGTGTTTTTTAAACTTGTTTCTAAACGTAAACACTGAACAAGACCACTAACACTGAACGGATGAAATAATTTTCAAGTACAAAACTTCTTAATAATTATTGGGTAGAACTAACTTCAACATAATGGCAATATTACCACACTGGAAGAGGTGTAACAGTTCTGGTGATACACAACTTAGCAAAGTTCAAACACAGTGACAGTATCTAATTCAGTAACTCATGCCATCCAGCATTTTACATAAGAACAATGTTCATTTTTCAGGCTGAATGTGTCCTTATGTCTATGATACTTTTAAAACCATATTTCAGCCTGAGTCTTAATCCACTTGTTAGGGCATATTAACCTGTTGCTTTGAAAAGAAATCACGAAGTAAAAACAACCAGTAAAACCATGGGCAATATGCACAGTTTATGTGGCCTATATATATAATGATCAAATTTATATCTTACTCGCTGTGTTGTTTCTCTTGCACGGGATTGCAAAAAAGCTTGATAATGGTGCTTTCCTTTTGTTCTTCTCTTGTCACAACAAGGATCGAATGACGCCATTATTCAAAAGGAGTTGAAACCAAGTGGCCCCATACGCAGCGATACGTCTCATTTCAAACTTCCACTTACAATCTTGGTCAAAATACTTGGGACAAGTCACATAATTGCACTACTTTGGTCTTTGATTATTTTAGGAAATATCATAAAAAACACCGAAACTTGCCTTTGTCCGAGCTTTTTTTGGCCAGGATTGTAGATGTCCATATCCTTGCACTTTAAGTGGAAGTTTGAAATGAGACGTATCACTGCATGGAAGCTCACGCGCGATAGGGTAGGGTGGGGGGTAATGTGGGTCTACATTGAACGAAATCTCAAAGTGCATAGCTTGTAAAGCGACAATAAAGTACAAACACTTTCACATTTTTTGTTTAATTGACATTCAGTGCTTCTTGGTTCCTGCCAAAAAAGCTCAGCTCTGATAGAGGCAGTTAAATATTTTAAAACATTTTTCTATTTTGGCAACTAAAATAGGCCCACTTTTCAAGACGAGCGAGAAAAGTGGGTCTATTATCAAAACTTGTACAATATCAGAATATAAGTGGGCAAATGATTAAAAAGAGTAATGGGAATTATATTTCCCAACTATTTTCTTTTCGAATTCGATAAAGCCCTACTATTTGCCATTTATCGGAAGCAATCTTGTTCCCGCGACGAAAATCAAACTACCATTCTTATGCGGTGATCCACCATCGTTTCAACTTGGAAGGCAGTGATCGAAATTTGATAGTAACGATCAAATAAAAATGTTTGCAGTTTGTTTACTCCCATTTTCTGGTTACAAGACAGCAACCGCAGTAACAGGAAAGCCCTTTTGCACTTTAGACATAAAATAACGTGGCAGGATGAATATAAGTGCGAACATTTTAATAAATTAAAGGCTTCGTTGAATTTGAATTATGGTGAATTCTCAGTAGGCCCACATTACCCCACCTGGTAAAAAAATAAACATAAAAAGAACCATCGCTTGAATGATTTTGGAAAAAAACGTTATTTCATTTGTAAAAGACCAAACTCTCGCCTCATGTTCATTAAATGGACCAGAAAAGCAAAATAACAGTGGTAGGGGAATGTTTTTCTGGACTTTGAGATTCTTGCACAGTAGGCCGCTCAGTAAAAATATTTATAAAATGAGTGGAGATGCATCTAAGACGAATGTTTTATATAAAAAGCGAGCTTATCATGCAAACATTACAAGAAAAATAGCCCACCTTTCTTCCATTTAACAAGGAAGGATATTCCTAGCAAAAAGCTCAGTAGACCCACTTTACCCCGAAGACCCACATTACCCCCACCCTACCCTACACAGTTTGAACTTGTTAAACAATAGTGGCATTCAATCGAAGTTGTGTGTGACGAGGTAAACGAATGAAAAGCATCCCCAAGGGGCACTCTCATTGTGGCCTGACAGAGGGGGATCCAGTCAGGGTTAAAGAAGGCGAAAGCAAATATTTTGAAAACTACCCTCAAATGGTAGTATCTTTCTACAGAAACCCCCAAATGGCAGTTCGTAGACCTAAAATTGGGCCATTTGGTAGCATCTGGTAGTGAAAATTTTCAGCAGTATTTCAAAATTTTCCATTGTAAAAACTGATCGAACAAAGCAAGAAAACTTCAAATCCATTGATGATTATTGCTTCAATGACCATATTGCCATGCAGAAGAGCCTACTGAGTTGAAATTTTATAACTGGCCAGGAATCTTGGAATCGGTAGTATGTGTTTGACAAATAGGGCCATTTGGTAGCCATTTTGTGACCAACTGGACCCCTTTGTTAGGCCATAATGGGATAATGGGAGTACCCCCCTCCCTGGGAAAGCACCATTATCAAGTTTTTGCAATCCCGTTGAATAAAAACTACACAATGAGTAAGAATACCAATTTGATCATAATACAGGCCACACCAATGGTGCATTATTGTCCATGGTAAAATTGCAGCTACTGACAACTTTCTTCGGTTCTTTCTGCCCTCACAGAAATTAGCAGAACAGATGGTTGTAAAAATCGGAAAATTGTGCAAGTTTAATCGGTTTAATCGAAAACCGATCTTGATTGCCGTAGAAATGGAAAGAATAATGTCAGTGCTCAACAGTGAGACCATGGTCAGAAATATCGAGCATATTTCAATGTTAAGTTTGAAGAGGATACCTCAGTGCACTCGGCAAAAGGATAAAATGATAAACAATCAATTAAAAAACTTACTGTCGTCCTTGGATAGATTAAGGTGCATTCTGTATGTGGTAAGATTCTTGTAGACATCATACTGAAACAAATCAGAGCTACTTTGTTATATGGTGCCATTGCTTCCTGTCTCAATTCAAGTTTGTGGAAAAGGCTTAAGGTAACTCTGCTTTCCGCTCTAGTGCACAGCGAAATGCCGTTTCGCAAAACCACTCTCCTCAGAAAACAGTTAATTTCTCCAATATTATTCGGCCCATCGAAAAGCGGTAAAAAGGATGTTGCTCTGTATAATCTGGGCAATCGAAAGATGTATAAATCGCAATGTTTC
The DNA here is from genome assembly GCA_004194395.1 of Aurelia aurita complex sp. Pacific. Classification (NCBI taxonomy): domain Eukaryota; kingdom Metazoa; phylum Cnidaria; class Scyphozoa; order Semaeostomeae; family Ulmaridae; genus Aurelia; species Aurelia aurita complex sp. Pacific. Next base: position 31,655 of record REGL01000014.1, on the reverse strand, counting down.
CGTCAACCCTGGTTTCGCAAATCCTAGTTCAAATCTTTTTGCTAATTTCAGAAAAGTGGATTTATCTCCAAAACTACTCGAAAAATGTTCGATTTTTTTTCGTTCCATCTTTAGCTAGGTTGTTGATCTACAACTTTGCCAAGTCTGATTGAAAAAGCTAGGCTAGATTTTCTGCAATCGAATTTCGTATTTCTGTTTACTTTTCGACAGCGAAATGGAGAAACCTTGGTCAACGGATTACCATGCTATGAAGCACGCTTGCAAAAGCTCAGGCTTGAAGTAACTTTCAGAAGTTTTTCCATTGGCAAACAAATGAACGTCATCTTTTGGGAATACCATACGCAGGTCTCAAAAGACATCCTTAGTGCGCTTGTAAAAGTATCATTTGCATCTATTGATTAAAAATTACTGATTTTTACCAGCAACTTCACGAAACCATGCTTTGGGTGTCTTTCGAGACTTTCGTAAGCATTCACAGATTATCAATTTCTTTTAGAGTCCACAATGAGCATAGATCTTAGATCAAGAACTAATTTTTTTGCAAAAACATTCTACGGGCGTTCAAATCGTTCTGCATGGGCTAAACTGTTGACCAACGCTTTTCCCCTTCGATGTCGAAAAGTAAACAGAAATGTAAAATTCGATTGCAGGAAATCTAGCCTAGCTTTTTCAATCAGACTTGGCAAAGTTGTAGATCAACTACTTAGCTAATGATGGAGCGAAAAAAAATCGAAACTTTTTCGAGTAGTTTTGGAGGTATATCCACATTTCTGAAATCAGCAAAAAGATTTGAGCAAGGATTTGCGAAGCCAGGGTTGACGGAAACATTGCGATTTATACATCTTTCAATTGCCCAGATTATACAGAACAACATCCTTTTTACCGCTTTTCGATAGACCGAATAATATTGGAGAAATTAACTGTTTTCTGAGGAGAGTGGTTTTGCGAAATGGCATCTCGCTGTGCACTAGAGCGGAAAGCAGAGTTACCTTAAAGGAAATAACCCGAGTTAAAGGATGTGATCTTATGGGTTTATGGATAGCCTGTTGTATTTGATAATCCAACGAGTTGCGAAAGAAAGCAAAGCCAAAGAAAACAATGTAGTGTTTAGGTTTCTCCTTTTCATAGACGGATGCCATATAGCTCAGGTCAGTCACTCTAATATATGTAGAAAAGTAGAAATGTTTTGTATTTTTCTACCAAGCTCATCGTAGCTAAACAGGGAATTTCTTTAAATATCTAGCAACCTGCCTGACCTTTGATTTCATGCTTGATTTGTACTAAATCGACCATGGGGATTCAAATTAGACTTGGGTACATTTTCCGTTTTGACCGGAAGTTTCATTTTTTATGACGTCAATAACGGTCATTTTTAGAACTAATGTCGCTATAACTCTGCGTGTAAGTCAAACGTGTTCGAAAATACTGTAGCTAGACATTATTTGGCGAGACTTTCGCTTGATATATAATTTTTTTGAAAAATTATTATGACGTCATCGATCCAATGACGTCACAATTGACCTATTTTAGAATCATTTCATCTCGAAATTCTTCCTTGATTGTAGTTAAATAGACCATGTAGATTTCGAATTCGCAGTCTATAAACAGTTATCATGTACAGAAATAGCCTTTAGACCTTGTCATGATTCCGCTTATTTGGCGGATGAAGGATATATTGGGGAAAAGACATGGTCCACAGTGTTATTTCTAGGAATAGAAACTGTTCATCGTTTGCAGATTCAGAATCTGCATGATCGATTTAGCCAAATTCAGGGAAAAAATTACAGATGAAATGATTCTAAAAAAGCTCAATTATGACGTCATTTGATTGATGACGTCATGAAAATTTTTCAGATCTCGTCAAAATCAAAACATTTATATATCAATCGAAAAGCCTTGTCAAATGCTGTCTAACTACAGTATTTTCGAATACATTTGACTTGCAAACAAAAAGTTATAGCGACATTAGTTCTAAAATTGAAAGTTATTGACGTCATCAAAAATGGCACTGCCGGTCAAAACTGAAAATATACCCAAGTCTAATTTGAATCCCAATGGTCGATTTAGTACAAATCAAGCATAAAATCAAAAGTTAGGCAGGTTGCTAGATAGTTATACGAAATTCCCTGTCTAAACTGTGTCCTCGTCACTCTTGTCAGTCTTCTCCATGTGAATACATCTAGTGGGGTCTTTAAGATTACAAAGAGTTGGCAACTATCCTTGCTCTAGGTAGGAGGTTTGCCAGGACGGGGGCTCAAACCACCAACCTTTAGATTGAAAAACGAGAGCGCTTCTGATTACTTGGAAATCTAGAAACAGCTGTTAACCAATAGGGAAGGTAACACTATTTCAGCTGTAACCTACAAGTCAGACTCACAACGCCCTCGCATTCGCTTAAATCAGCTAAAGCAGTATCCTACGCGTAGACCTAACATTCTCAAATATTTCGAAATAATGGGTCTACGCGTAGGCTATAAGAACAGCTATTATCTCCATATTCCTTTAAATTCGCTTCTATGTGTTCATAAAAAATTTTCTTTCATACAAGGACTCACGAATAAACAGATTCTAGAAAAGGACTGAAATCTAATGAGTATTTTGAAGAAAGGTGAAACATGCTCTATTCTGCGAACGTTGAACGAAACATTGAGCATCGTTTCACTGCTAACTTTTTTATCTAATCGGTCAAAAAAACGCTAAGAATAGGCACGTGGTTTAACCTTATCAAGAAAGCAATGGTTTAATCGGTTCAGAGATGGGCTACGGTAGTATGTATGTAAGTATGTTTGTAATATTTGCCATCAAAATTAAATTAAATGTACTATAAAATATCGGGAGGAAAAAAAAGAGATGTCTAATTACATGTGCACAATATATAGATATGAAAGTTCAAATTTAGTCTAAAAAGACCCCAGGTCAAAATGGCAGGGATAGCATTAAAAGGTCAGTGCGATCTTGTTTCCATAATGTTCCGTCCAGAGGTGTCATTGAAAGAAAAGTTTTCAGTTTTTGTGTCAAATGTTTGTAGCTTTTGGAATTCTAAATATACATGGGGGCTATTTTCTAGATTTTGTAGGTCTTTAAAGAATTTGTCCTAGATCTTATGTTTAAAACTGTTAACGTTCATGGCAGATTTTAGGTCAGAGTGTAGACTGTTCCAGAATTTAGGTCCAAGGAAGGAGAGACCACTTTGCCCTGTGTTACTCATTCGAAAAGGTTGACTCGAATTGTTTTTAGATCTTCGAGTGATCCGGCTCTAGCCAACTGGTAAGAGTGTCTCCGACATATAGGATGGGTTGAGTTATCAAAAAATTTTAAAACGTTTATAGCAATACATTGTTCAAATCTCTCTTTAGTGGGGAGCCAATATATCTTTAAATTACCCTCTTATTTAGTTTCAAACAGAACCTGATACATTTATTTTGAGCTGTTTGAATTTTTTTTGGTTAACCTTTTATTAATTAATGGAAACCAAGCACTGCATGCATATAGTCAAAGTGGGGCTGGATTTGTGCATCTGCTGACTCCTATCTTGAAACTGTATTGTCATGAGTCTCCGTTTGTAGCCAAAAACCATTGAATTCAATGTATAAAACTGAAGCTAATGGGAAGCTAATGAAGTCAGTCTACCACTACCTATGACCGAAGGTGCAGAAGAATAATGTCTTTCACATGCTAAAGCTTGGGGTGCAATTTATATGACAGCAGCCGCGTCAAAGTTAAAACCACTTTTTCAAGACAATGAAACAAACTTGAAAAGGATTTGGTTAAAACAAAGAGTACGGCTGAAGGCATAATAAGGTGAAGGAAGGAGTGTAAAATACATTATAATTTGGTTGAAGACAAAATCTGCAGATAAATTTCCTTTAGATTCGAGAAAGATTTAAATGCTTTATGATAATACAACCGTAGAAAAAATGCAAAGGTATTTCAATGTTCTCTGATCTTTAAGAGACCACTTTTGATAAGTGGCCAGAACATCGCATTTCAGCATCATTCAACAAATACATGTCAAATAGTGGAAGATAATCTCAAAATACGCCTCATGACAGTTCAAATGAATGCTAACATGTGCAAGGGCTTGAAAGAGTGAGCGAGTTAGCGTCCATTGGAGGCTACTCATTGGAAGCTTTTAACCTTTGCTCAACCCTCAACAACCACGCCAACCCGATCAGATATCTTTGGTTTGACATAAAATATACTTACAGAGCAGTACGGGCAAGTGCAAGATGAGCAGTTCTTTAAAGCATCTGCAAAATCAGCTGGGAAATTGCAATCCATGGAGAAATCATTTCCATCCCCAAGAGGCTTCTTTTTATTGTATGCCGTAGGTGTCTTTAGTAAATATGACAAGCTACCAGCCGTGCCATTGTTGGGAGCTGGTTTCACTTTCATGATTTCTATGAATAAGTTAAAGACACAATTTCTCAGTAGAATTTAAGATAAAACGCATGTGAAATCGTACACCTATGTTCGAGACAAGAGGTGTACTGATGAGCAAAATAAACATTGGATTTTCTTTTTGTTTTCAAAGTGACATAAGCGTTTGCAAACATTATCTGGAGGAAACAAGCAGTTGATACATAATAGCTTGTACTTTGAAAAGAGCATGGTTTTTCGACGACGCTTCGAGCTAAGCATGCTATCGAGTCAACTTGCGAACTTTGCTTTACTTGATAACGGTCTTGGCTCGAAATGTTGTTGAAATATCATACTTTGTTCAAAGTAAAATTCATTCTGGGTGCGCAAAAATAAGTTCAGACGTCTGAAATATCGTAGAGCCATGAGTACTGGAATGACGGGATTAAAACAAGTTCAAAATTATAAACCTACGAAACTCATAAAACAAACATAGCATACGAGAAATACCTTTGACTTCTTGAAAAAAAATGCACAGAGAAACTTTTTTTCTTTTTCCTTCATTAGAACTTACTAAAATACCATTAACATTTGTGGTATTTTAATAAGTTCTGGTATCTGATGACAGTGTCGAACTAAAAAAGAGTACTGGATGGGTTTGAATGAATTGAGTTTTGGTTGATAGAAGAAGGATTGAAATATTTCATGATTTAGTGAATGTTTTATGAGCACAGAAAATATAGGTAAATGGGACTTTACAAAGATGAATTGTTGCAAAATGCCCGAAAAGGGCGTAAAACACTTGATCAAATAGTAAAGAAAATTCTAACCCCGAAAAACACAAAAGTACAGTTTTACATGGGTATCGGATGTCGTCTGCACATTTATTGCCATGGGATCGATAGTATTTAGTATTTGTTTGAAAATTTAGTTCCTATAAATCTTGTAAGAGATCAATAGCCCTTGCGCCTTGATCGGGTGTTTTACACCCTTAGTCAACTTTTTCTTTACTCAAAAAATGCACGAAAAAGTAAAAACATAAGTGAATCTTCCTGCTATCAAGGAAAGCTCGATTAATTCAAATCTATACAGTACTCTAGGTGCTACGATTTTGCAAACACCGGAACCCTTTTTGGCACACCCATTATACTTTGATTCGTTGTTTTATGAAGCTCATCGTACAAAACGCATAAAGCAAGGATTGTTCGCGTATTAACAGTCTATTTGGAGGAAGCACATTTAGCAGACTAAACATTACATGTGTTCTTCTCACACAATTTTTCAAACTTGCATTTCAAACTTTCAAATTCTTCAAAGGTATGCTTGAAATCAAATGAAATTTTTTCCTCAGTTTACTTTGAATAAATGATCGACATAAAACCAAGTAAAAAATGGAGTCGTCTGCTTGTGCAAACGCTTCAATAGCGCCACATCATGTTTTTCCAAGAATCTTGGTATCACAGATGGTTTGCATCACTTAATTTTTTTATTAAATGAGCAATGTCAGGCACCATATATGAGTGGTAAAAACCGTATTTGAGCCTTTCTCAGTTAAAAATGTTGTTCATTGTATTGCTACATCAACATTTGCTGTGTCAAGGACAAGCAGAACTTTTACAAAAAAATTGAATAACCAAAATAAAACGAAAATGATTTTTGATTTGAATCATTTCGTATCAATCAAATATGTTTTTGAACAAAACGTTGTTCAAATTTCCTACCATCCTCTTGAAACAAAATCGAGCAGCATTTCAGTAGAAACATCACAGGAAGCCCAATAGCGTAATATGGCGTCCTGGCTTACTAAGGTTATTTACCTTGCTGCTATTTCCTAACTGCAATATAAGATAGCAGTATTTGCTCTTTGAATTGAAGAAAATTAATTTCATACCGTAAATGGTTGATTGTTATCTCGGTTATCTCTGTGTCTTTCTTCTTGTCCTCTTGTGCTCCGAAATCATCGAAGCACTCTGCCAGCATGGTAAAAAAATTGATATTGTTGTTGTTATACTGGAATAACGCAACATTATAGGTTGTAATATGGTTGCAGTGTGTATATAAGAAGTATAGTGTGTAGTTCTTTCTTATATACACACTGCAACCTATAATGTTGCATTATCGCAATACAACAACAGCAACAGAATAATAACATGTCACCATGGTGGCAGAATGCTTCAATGATTTCAGAGCACAAGAGGACAAGAAGAAAGACACAGAGATAACCGAGATAACAATCAACCATTTACGGTATGAATTTAATTTCCTTCAATTCAAAGAAGAACTAGCTACTGCTATCTTTATTTTGCAGTGAAGAAATAGCAGCAACGTAAATTACCTTAGTAAGCTAGGCCGCCATATTACGCGACTGGGCTTCCTGTGGAAACATGCAACTGGAAAGGAAGCTTTTTTTAAATATGAATTCTCCTAGAATATACAATCTACTAACAAACATTAACATTACGAGACGATAGCGCAAGGAGCATGAAAATACATTGCAACCCTGCAGCTATTACACTTAACCTAAATACTGCTACAAACACTAATACGGGACTAATACTAAGGATGATAATTTAAATACAAAAGAACTAACAAGGAACTACACGAATAAAAGAACCGATCTGCGGTGATCTCTCCATACAACGGACCCTCAAAGAAACCATGAATAAGTCATATCTCGTTTGACAAGGGTTCAAAAGGAAGCTTTCTATAAACTAGAGTACTTGTGGGATTTATCCGGCAGGGCAACGAATCAAACATTTTTCGCTTTCCACACCAAGTAGCGCTACACAAATATTTATAAAACGAAAGCTAACTTAAGTGAAGCTTCCATGACTACAGATGTTCCGTTCAGCACGATTTTGATTGCATTCTGCATCTTTAAAGTATGCTGTGACAACGAGAAGATGGATGCAAATGGACTTTGGCCTAAGCTGGAGCTAATTTGATAGGCGTATTATACTGATACTGAATGTTGAAAGCTAAAACTGTCTCATATCTACCACTGCCTGATAAACCCTGCTAGTACTCTAGCAGGAAAGTTCCCTCGGAAAGTGTCTCGAAAAAGTCAAACATTTTAAACAGTCCTTGAATTTTCTAAAAATGAAAGATTGTTTACAATATTATATAGTCTTTTTACACTAGAGTATTGACTATCGATTACCTGCCATAAGATTGTACAATTCAATGTTTGAAAATTCATCTGCAATGATGCCATTTTTAAACGATGGTCCATTCGCAACAAATAATGCCTTCAAAGAAAATTAGATATTTTTAGCAATGTTCCTTGTCGTAGTAAACCATACTGTTGGTGGGAGGCTGGACAAATTTTCTACTTTACTTCACTTATTGCAAGAAATATCAACTGGAAAATTTGTATGATATCAATAGATTTTGCAACGGTCAGACTTGCCATTCTCTATGTCTACATGAAGAAACATTCACTTGATTTTTCAAAATAGGTACTATATCCTATACGAAATCGTAGCTCAAAATTGAAGGAGATATTTCAGATTTCACTTCACCCTACTTAGAAGATAGTTAAAACATGTCTCCCTCGAGACTTCTTCAGGGAGGTCATTATCCATTACCTTTTGCAAACCTTTTGTAAAACTCAACCAATGAACAAACTAACAATAACAAACCTCCAGAAAATTTTGGTTGGCAGCGAATACATACCGCCATTAGTGGTTCTATATTGTCATACCCATGTTGGCCGCGATCCCTTGTAGCACAAGTACCAGACCTGCAAAAAGTTTGGCATGCATCTAAAAATAATATTGAATCATGGTATAACAAACCACAAAGGGAGGAGAAAGGACTTCGTTCGATATATCCCAACGAAAAGTTTCCAACCTAGCCCCTCCCTTCAAATCAATGTTGCATCGAACCTCTTTGCCCTTTATCATTGTTGTCGAAAAGTGCGTGATTTGAATTCCCAACACTGATTCGGGAGGGGACGGGGGACGGAGGGCTAACAATGTTATGCAAGTAACTAAATCACTTGCAATCTTCATTGCTCTAAGGCACGAACGTAACTAAGGCCGTTCAGACCATTCGTTTGTCTCTGTTGATAGAATATCCAGCATACTTCCAGAGCTTATCGCTGATCATGTGATTGTGACAACGAAGCATCCACAAGAGCTACACTTAACACAAAAAGAAAATAAATGAACTTTGGCAAATTGAATTATAAAGAATCTTTGATATTGAAAAAGATTGCCACGCATGCGAAGCATACTGGAGTTGACATCCTTCTTCAAGTACAAATGTCACATGCAAGAGTCCAAGGAATATAACATTGATTGCAAGCTACTTACTTCGAATAAACTCTCCAGCCAATTTCAGGTACCACAATAATATCTCCAATACGCCTACATCATCAAATACAAGAAATATAAAACACCGTTTTGAAGCACACAAAAATTAACATGAGTCGCATAGAGAGATTATGAAAAATTGAAAGAGCAGGGGTGGTAAAAGTATCGGACCACGGGACCATTGGTCCCAGAAAATATTTTGGCTCCCAGAAAGAAAAGCTAGAATGTAAGAATGTGCACTGTAATATACTAAGATTCTAGAAAGAAAGAAAGAATTNTACATCATAAAAATACAAGAAAATATAAAACACTGTTTTGAAACACACAAAAATTAACATGAGTCACATAGAGAGATTATGAAAAATTGAAAGGGGCAGGGGTGAAAAAAGTATCGGACCACGGGACTATTGGTCCCAGAAAATATTTTGGCTCCCAGAAAGAAAAGCTAGAATGTAAGAATTTGCACTGTAATATACTAAAATTCTAGAAAGAATTGACAACAAGAAAGTATTAGACAAGCAAATCAGTAAATGAATCAGTGGACGAAAGATGAATCATAGTTTTAAAGATGTCTGCAACAGGTAAAGTAAAGCCAGTGGCACCCTGTTTTCTTGCCTGAGAATTCTTAAGAATTCTTGAGAAAACTGATAGTTTCTTAAGAATTGTCTAATTTTTTTTAGATCATATTCCTAAATAAGGCTTAGCTTAATGCATAACTTTCTGAAAAAGACCTTCACACATTTTGGAATGTTATCAACTAAACTTTCTCACTTGGGATTTAAATCTGCATAATTAATGTTAAAACTTCAGTATATCTGTTCAATTCAGGAAATTGCTCTAAAAACCTTTTGAAAGGTTTGAAAGCCTTGGTTGGGACAAAAATATTTCAGGAATTCAAAATTTCAAAAGAAAACTAAAAAGTTAAAATGCAAAACTGCAGAAAAGTATATCTTGATTTTAATCCTTAGTCTTCTCTTAAATAGCATGAGCTTTTGTATTATTAGACATGTAAGAAATTTTGTACAAACAGCTTTTGGCTATAGAAGGAATATACCTGTTCAGTTATAGCTATTACGATTGTATCATAAACTTGCATACCACAAATTGATTCCTCTTGAACCATATTATGGTCTATCCGTTCAATGATGTTGAAAAATTCATAGCTAAACCATACCGTTCCTGCTTAGAATTCAAATGGTTAGTTTTTCACCAGCAGTTTTATGTTCTTTTTTTGTTTACAGAAAATTCTGCCAGAGAAACAACGAATTAACCTGAGAAAGTAAGTCGAAAGCTGCAATAAAGAGCAACGTTGAATAACAAAAGACGCGTTTCGCGGCGTTTGTGGGCTTCTTACGATGAGTCCGTTATTTAAGGCTTTTTCAAATTCTGTACTGCATGGCATTTGTTTCAATACAACAATAACAGCAAAGCAAAACATTGCAAAAATTTGAAGCTAGCCTTGGAGGGTTATTCCATAAAACTGACCAAAACAGTTTTCAATCTTATCGATACGAATGAGGGTGGTGCTTATGTTGGATTGAAAATGATTTTATGTCACGAAACTTACTTGTTGTGCGAGTAATGAAATCTCTTTGGCAAGTAAATATCATCTTTTGCAAATGTATAAAACTTTTCACTTTTACACTAAGAATGAAAGACATAAGATTAAAACGGGAAGAATAAAAACCAACACAAATCTATGTTTCAATAATTTTCTGAAAATTGGAGCAGTAATGGTAAATCCCATTCAAGATTTATAAGGGCAAAAACTAAACATGGAAATATATCGGCCGGTATGTGGACTTGATAGATAGGCGCAATTTTATCCAAAAAACCTGGAAAGTTTCTGGATAAAATTGTGTCCATCTGTCCAAGGGCCTTCGGACGACATTTGTGTGGCCTATTAGCGGCGCCTTAACATCGACCGTCCTAAATCCTTTGGGTGACAAATAAAAATGGATAACGCGTTTATTACCTATACAATCGTTGTGCAAGGGGATTCTATTTTCTTTACTACTACCTCTCTGTTCTCATCAATATAAAACAGTTTGCAGGCCAAATCAAAGCAAAGCAACTGCCACTGCCATCAAAATCCTTTTGAGATCGAATTTCTCTGCGCAAGAGAAGGCTTTCACACCTCAGAATAAGATCCAATCATTCGTAGATTTTTGATACCGTTGGTACACTGTGATGCGTCGGTAGTTCTTTTTCGTAAAGGCATCCTCCTTTTTGAGAGCGAGCTTATATCTCCTGCTTTCAGTTCTTTGGGAAAGGTACCCTTGGATAAACCAGAGATGAACGATATTTTATGGCAACAGAGAATACGTCAGCTGGAGAGGCTTTTCTCGGATTAAGTTGTCCTAATTCTATACTAACCTCTTCGGTGGTGACCTTTCTGAGTTAAAATCGGTTTGCAAACTTCATAGTATCTCTAAGTTTGCAAATACTTGAATGAGCTTCGTATTTAAAGATTTGTCAATTGGATCTAGTATATCACTCGCCGGTAGCAAAAGTGGGCCATTTTAAGAGATCCCTGAACTATCTGTGATATTTGCGAAATATTGGTTGAAGATCTCTGCATTCTAAGAGTCCTGACTTACCAGAGCTAGCTTGCACTTTGTCTGAAAACAATGGTTGTACAATCTTCCAAAATTTATGGTTATCGGCAAGCTTACCAAGGTCGATTTTCCTATAGTAGTCAAAGTTGGACCTGCATAGTAATTTCACGAATTTTCCCTCTGCTTTTTGAAAGCCTTGAGATGGTCCTCAGTACTATTGTTATTATACTTATTGAGCAGCCTAGTTCAATGCAAGTTTCTTTACGCAGAGCTTTTGTCACAAAAGGCTTATCATTTGCACGAATTTATGTTTTCTTGTCGGGTGCATGTCCTTTCAGCACGGCCATTACCACAGCTTTAAAAGCACCATAATCTTCATTCTCACTTAATTCAGGCGAGAGCATATAAAAGAGATGAGGTCTGAAGTTAATGTTAAAGCACCACTTAGGCCACATAAATATCGTCAAAGACCCTTGATGTGTCAAGCAAGAACATTTCAATTCGTAAAAAAGTGCAAGAAAATACAAAATTTCTCTTGAAAATGATTTAATTTAGAAATAGCTGATGCATCTCCAACGGCCTTTCGGTTAAAAAAATTACATAAACCTGACTTACGTAACATAAATTAGATTGGTTTAATCAATTTTTCTGTAAAAGGCATTCTACAGATCAGTAACAGCCTTGGATTAAAGTGAATGAACGGAGATATAGTGATCTAGTCTATACACAGCATAAAAGAATGGCNAGCACCACTTAGGCCACATAAATATCGTCAAAGACCCTTGATGTGTCAAGCAAGAACATTTCAATTCGTAAAAAAGTGCAAGAAAATACAAAATTTCTCTTGAAAATGATTTAATTTAGAAATAGCTGATGCATCTCCAACGGCCTTTCGGTTAAAAAAATTACATAAACCTGACTTACGTAACATAAATTAGATTGGTTTAATCAATTTTTCTGTAAAAGGCATTCTACAGATCAGTAACAGCCTTGGATTAAAGTGAATGAACGGAGATATAGTGATCTAGTCTATACACAGCATAAAAGAATGGCATGCGCCATTTGTTTTCCTAACGTTGTTATCGATCGAGAACATAAAATACAATAGGTTATGTTTAGATTGACCCAGTCCATCTACAATGCCTGCCAAAAGTCTTGGAACACCTTTGCTATTTTTGCATTTTTTTGCGATTTCCCCCTTTCCCCCTTTCCCCCTCAGAACAATGTTGTTCTGTGATGACAAAATGGAGATGGCAGGACGACTCACGACTCTGATGGAATGCTAGGACAATAACCTTGCAAATCAACATTGTTTTGGGGGTGAGGGGGTGTTTAAGCCTAATCGCTATGGTTAGAACTGCGGATTGTCAAGAAATGGCTTAAGTGTTCCAAGGACTTTTGGCAGGCATTGTAGCTAAGCTACTAGCTACTTTTACCTCTGGTCATTTACTTTAAGAAGTGATTTACCTGTCAATAATTTCAAAATTTAATGAGACATAATTCTTAACAATCAATTCAGTAAGCGAAAAGAGAAACTACCTTTACATCACCGACAAGTGATTTTGTTTCATCTAGAAAAAGGGTAAAAATAAAAAATGACAACATTGTAAACCTGAAGAATCAGCTAGTAATTCAACTACTTCAAGCAACATAGATTTACCGATCAACAAAAATTGCACCAAACTTTTATTAACAGGTTAGCCTGCTGCATTTCTACCTCTGCTTTTATAACAACTAAAAGGTCCACAAATTGCTAGAGTGAACTTCCATTACAAATTCCACAGGGTGTCGTTAACAAGTAATTCTTTTTTAAATTCACCAAAAGTCAATCATCAAATCTATCATGAAAGAGTCTTTTAATTTGTTTTGTCAATGATCCAAAAATATTTACAGTAATAAGATATTTGTTTTCAAAACTAGTTAACATATCACACGTTTAACCCTAATCCTACCGGGCTTTTTTTGATCTAACATAGCCGGGGGGGGGGGGG
>REGL01000014.1:4707-16108 GCA_004194395.1 Aurelia aurita complex sp. Pacific | reverse complement strand
TTTTGCAGGTGCATTTATCGCCAGCCCAGTCTTTGATCCTCTTTTTAAAAGCAGAAAGTGTTGGCTCATTTTTAACACTATCATCAAGGGTGTTCCAGAGGAAACTCCCTCTAAAGGACAGTGATTCTTGCCCATAGCCCTGTGTCTTTATTTGTGGCAGTTTGCAAAGATTTTGTATCCTTAGATCATAAGCTACATGCTTCTTTTCATGAAACTCCCATACAAGCGATGGGTTAAGATGATTCATGGACTTTTAGATTTCTGTCATCAACTTTTGCAAGTTTCTAACATGTATACAAAAGCTGCCACTTCGAGTGAGCAATGTTTCAATGGGACATTCGTATTCTTTATAGAGGATCCGAAGAGCACGTTTGTGTGTGTGGTCAATCTCTTTGTATGCACCTTTGTTGCAGAATAGCCATATCAAAGGGCAATAATTGAAATTCGATAAGACAACCCGATATCTTCCCATATCGCTGGATTCACACGCCAGAAAAAAGTAAACCACGTCTCAACTTGAAGCTCATGGCATCTGCAAAGTATTTTTTCGCCCGCTTTTTTAATTATAGGACCCATTCCTCTTGTAAACAAACATCCCGATATGGTACACCAAAGCGCTCTCAGGAGCCAGTGATCGGAACAGGGCGATGGGGCTCTAGGCAGCCTTCAAAAGAGCAAACTTGCTATTCTAAGCCAATCACAACATCAGCTATACCTAAGAAAATGTTTTTGCTCGCAAGAAGACGAGAAAAATCACAACGATAGTTTGATCTTTTTTGGCTTTTCACTAGAATTTTAATCATTCAAATCCATGAAGTACTTGTGGTGCCACGAATTTTCGAAAGCGGGAACTTTTTTCTGGCTCACCCGGTCTATAAAATAATTTGGTCCTTGGTCTACTTGAAATCGAAGACCTGCTTTGCATTTAAATTTGTGTGACTTTTCAACCAGGAGCATTTTGAGACATTCAGTAATAGACATTATTTGTGCAAAAATTGGTCCCTGACACTACAATCATGGACAAAATACTGTGAGACAAATTCAAAATTCAAGATCTGAAAACTGAAGAACCCCCTTCACCTTATTCAATGTTGGTGACGTGTCAAGGACGGCTGCTCACAGCTTCCAACATTGATTTAGGGGGAGGGGATGCACAATCAATCAAAATATTAGAAAAAATGAATCTCATAAATTATGTCCTTGATTGTACTTGTTGCTGAGCAAAAATCAAAAAATTTTACATGGAAAGGGAGGAAAGGAGTACAACTAGGGAGAAGCAAAATGGCTTGATATTCTTATACCTTTACTTTTCGAGTAGATTGATAAAAATGGTCCATGGCCAAAGACAGCGAAATTGCTCATAGAAGTCATCTGAGAAGGAACGAGGAAGCAGTTGAGAATACATTATTCTGATCACAGAAATCGAGTAGTGGAAGCCAAGACTACTGATTTGAAAATTATCGACCAACAATTAATAACATTGAAAAATATAATGCTTTGAGCAGCTGCTGAAAAACAACTAAGTCTATTATCAATACAAACTTATACGAGAAAAACTAGCCAACAACAATCTTCCTCCAGATTCAATACCTTAAAAATCTCAAAAACTATTGAAATAAGGAGACGCAGATGTTGTTTGACTTATGAATGTAAATCAAAAGGGGGTATGTTTTGAAGAATTATCGAAGAGAAAGAAATTCGACTTCCCTATCCGTGAGACAATCTTCTCAATATCATTTTGCAGTTATATTGTCTACCGAATGAGCCAAAGAAGTTGACATGTTTGGTAGGCTGTGGAATCAAAGGTACATAGCTGATATTCAAAACCAAACTCTTAACCTATCTGTCAAGAGCTAACTAAGATTTGAAACTCTTTTTGTGAAAGCACTCATCTTCTTGACCAAGTAATTAGAACAATGCTGGTAAGGGGCTGGTATGGGAACGAAAATTCCATGTTTGAGCCTGGTCCACGATTTACTTGCCATTGAAATATAGAATTGCAGTGTCAATGGCAAGTAAATTATCTTGTTTCCATACAGACCTTTTACCAGCATTCTTCTGATTTCTGGACCTAAAAGATGAGTGCTTTTGCCAAACAAAAGTTTCACATCTAAGTTAGCCTTTGACAGATAAACAACATTTTAGTTTTGAATGTCGGCCACGTAAATTTCATTCCACAGCCATACAAAAGTTTAAGTTCTCTTTCTGATTCATCCAGTATAACTAAAAAATCTGAAAATTCTGTTCTATTCTCTCAACTGATGAACGATTTTCAGTTTGCAGTCTGATGAACCATTAGTTAGCGTGCACAAAAATATGCTACTACTCTATAACCATTTTCATTTAAAAGTTTGACGAAAGAAGCTTTTGGAAAGTACTGTAATGCAATGTTATTTGTGTTAATGGAGGCTCCAAGAATTATGTCCCCATGGGACCTCAAATTTCAAAATTCGTCCGTGAGTTGAGCGAACAGGCTGCACAACAGTATTCAGTTATGCATGTTCTTACAGAAACTTTGATGCGATTAAAACTCTAATTACTAGACTAGGTTGTATAACGAATCGTGAAATGTCTTTGTCCAAGATAAATGACAAATTGCCAACTTTTAAAGAAAATAAGGTTCTGGATAATGCCTGTAAAGACGAAAAAATTGTAATGCTTAGGCAGGACCGTGAAAAAAGCAGTCGATAAACAGAGAAAAGAAGCCCTTATGTATATGCGTGGAGATATTCAACTTCGACGATCTTGATTAAATTTTGGTAAGAAGCTGCCCATGTCGCTTTCACTGGTTATGAACCTGCCCATTACATTGGATTTAATACAGTTTTCAAGTTTGGTTTCCCCTGATGGGAGTTGAAAGGGTTTTCGTTAACACTAGGCTAATAATATCGAATTCCGAATTAACTTACCTTGTCTAAGTAGTGACTGTTTGTACANAGAGAAAAGAAGCCCTTATGTATATGCGTGGAGATATTCAACTTCAACGATCTTGATTAAATTTTGGTAAGAAGCGGCCCATGTCGCTTTCATTGGTTATGAACCTGCCCATTACATTGGATTTAATACAGTTTTCAAGTTTGGTTTCCCCTCATGGCACTTGAAAGGGTTTTCGTTAACACTAGCCTAATAATATCGAATTCCGAATTAACTTACCTTGTCTAAGTAGTGACTGTTTGTACAGGAAACGTTTGCCATTCCTGGAAAGAGCAGAGTATAGAATAGGGTACCTATGGAATTTTGGCAAACCCTTCAATTTTACGAAAGCAGCCATTGAACTACAAAATTTTTTCCTCTTTCTTTACCTTGCAAATCAATGCTTGACCTTCATTTTAGATTAAGAGTTCTAAATTAGGAGCTCGGAGCCACTTAGGTTGGTAATTTTTCCATGTTGGCAAGCAACTCTTGAAAAAAGAAACAACATGAAATTGTCGGAAAACATCAGGCCTTGGAGACTTTGTAATCATCAGTTGCTTTGTTGAAGGAAAGCTACGAATTAACAATGCTCCCAAACAAACACTGCAATAGACGAGCATGCATTTCACGGTATCATTGATCGTTAAATTCGGCATATCCAGAATTTTTGGCTGAAAATTCTTTCCCATATACTGGGTGCACCAAAAAGAAGTTCGCACATTTCAAGGTCCGCTACACGGAGAACACTTGATAGAATAGAATGAATCAAACTTTGATTGATAGCTAAAACGCTGAAGTATTTTGCAATGTTGTGCTATTTTCTAGCATTGGAACTATTGGCATAGTAAACTTTTTTGAATTCTTTTATTGTGATTTGCGCAAAAACGGACCTAAATCGCTCGATAAGTTTATAAAGAAAATTCCCATTTGGAGCAAAATGCAAACAATTTCAAGTTCCCGCAACGTTTAGAGACTGATCTTTAAAGCAGTTATTAGATCATATATAGAGTACTTCGTTTTTAAATACAGGATGTTCCAAAAAATTGTGCCTCGTTTGCCGGAATATGGCAACAAAAAAGCAAAAGATTTTTTCCAAAATTTTGAATGATGTTCCTCATCAGATATTCATTTGAAGTTTGCTACCATCCCCGTAAAAATCCGATGAAAAATGATGGAGCTATGACCATCAGGAGACCAAATATGCCTGATGACTGAAACCAGCGGTCAGCCATTTTGGCTTACTATTTTACAGCAATAACAAGCTCCCAGCCTCGTTCCCAGGCCCCAAACAGTCTTCTCACAATCTCAACTGTCAACCGATTTAGGCCCTGGTACGAATTCCCACTTCGAGGCAATATTTGCAACCATTGTGGATTTTTCATATATGCATACCCATAGTGCCCTGCCGCCTGTGATTACCCCCCTCTTGCCCATTGAAACTCATTGAAACTATTGAAACATAGACAGCATGTCACGTGACTTTACCAACTTGTTTTCAGAAATGAGAGTTGCGAGAAATTTCAAAATAAATCACTTACAAGAGCTGCGAAGCGAAAGCGAAGCGGCTCAAAATATTTACAGATTTTTAGCGAAAAAACAATCAAAATATCGAAAAGTAAGTGGAAGGTTGGCTGCAAACAAGCTACTTACAACTGATGGAGTTTCTTGCAGACTTGCAGCTTTCTTTCGTGGAACTAGGCAGATGAGGTCGCTGAGGTAAAGCTCTCTTTTACAAATCAATGTTTTTGACCGGCTTTTACTACAATTTTCCGAAGGGGAAAGGTTCGAACTTTTAAATTTGATGTGAAAGTTTCATATTGTATTTCACTTGCAGTAGCTTGCCTCGTCTAATTGTGCTTGTCCCTGAATCTATCCAGATTTCTAGTTCCTTTTTTGAACATTGTGGGCGCAAAGTCGCTATGCTTTCAGTCTTCCCTTTGAGATACAGCAGTTAGCCTCTCACATTTGTTTATGAAGCAATAAATAAGCTTTCTCCTACCTGCTTCCATGATTACTGCAAACCTAACTCATCTGTTCATAGAATTGGAACTCGACAGGTAACCAGAAGTGATCTGTTCTTGTCTTTGAAAAAGACGACATTTTATGGTCTTCAAACAGTGCAATATTTTGGTTCTAGGATATGAAATACCATTCCCCTTTTTATACGTGTTGCTTGCTCAAATCACATCTTTTGATCAAAACTGAAAACTTTCCTTATTGATTCTTACACCTAAAGTATCTGTTTAACATTCTTGTTTGTTTCCGAATTTTGTTTGTCCATCATACTCAACATACTCAACTGTCTGAGGCTCATTTGGTTAAGGTTAATGTTTTTATTAAAATTAGTTCTAGTTTCTTGTTTTATGGGGGGGGGGGCTCTCTCTCGATTAGTGTCCCTATTTAGAGAGCTCCACCTTAGTCTATCAATCTTAAATACAATTTTGTAACGTGCCTCTTTTTTGTTCATCCAATAGCAATGTTAAGTTCATAGCAATGTTAAGTTCTTGTAATTTGTTGGTTAAGATCTGTATATATTTTAAATAATTGTAGTGTAAATAATTGTATTGATTGTATTTAGGATTGATGGATAGTCATATGAAACTGAAACTGAAACTGAATCTTCAACTTTTGCTTTGAACACCTGTGCCGAACCAAAATGATCTAAGATTGATTATTTATTCTTCACAATTTAATGTTACCACACTCAGTTTCTAGCATGAGTGTAAAACCCCTCTACTGTGAATTTACTGCAACAATTTCTTGTTACTAGGAAATTATTTTTCAGACATTTAATTCAAAACAATTTTTTTCTCGCAGCTTTGATTTTGGCTGTTCCGAATGAAAACTTCTTGAAGAAATTAATTTATGCGAATTGTCACGTAAATTTTACTGATAATCCTCGTTTTGAACAGCCAATCAGATCTCGAATTAGCCTAATAAGTACAAAGGTCAGTATCGACGCAGGAGTAATGGCCGTTGTATCAAGGTTGAATAGCTCCATGGATGAAATCAAACAGCAGCCTCCAATGTCATAGCTCTCGTTAAGATTCTGATAATCATCAGAGAGTTTTCAACTATTTCTTACCTCACAGAAACTATTTGTTACCTCACATGAAGCTATCCTTCGCTGCAAAATAGTAAGACAAAATGGCCGACCGCTCGTTTCAGTCATCAGGAAAATTTGGTCTTCTGAAGGTCATAGCTCCTTCATTTTTCAACGGATTTTTATGGGGATGGTAGCACACTTTAGTTGAATATCTGAAGAGCAACATTGTGCAATAGTTTGGCGAGAGTCTTTTGCCGTTTTGTCACAATCTTGAGACAAACGGGGCACAATCTTTTTGGGACACCCTGTAGTTGATTCTTAACTCTTAAGGGAGGATGAAATGTGAGTGAGTGAGGAGATTCTTTGTAATTATGATCGAGGGCTCTAGGCCCTTCTTTACGCATTTTGCAGCAACGGAGATATCGTAAATTAAATTTTCTCTAAATTACCATTGCTCGGAAAAATAGAACAAAACGAAAAAAAATTCAGCATTCGCTATCAATAAAACTTTGATTCATGCAAATTTATCCAGTATTCTCCGGATAACGAATTTTCAAACGGGTGAAGTTCATATTGGCGCACCCGGTATAGATCCTAATTTTTTTTCTTACACTGCAAGATCATCTGCATTTAAAATTCAAAATGAATGAAGGATCTTTTAAATAATGCAGCAAAAACTCTACAAAGCACTCTAATCTTTAAGCTATTGAAAGAATCCTGCTTGGTGAAAATCAAGTAAATCCTTTTGCTAGTACACTTGTACAAACAGGGGGCTGTTTGCAATTTTCAAGGGCCACACTGTAATTCCGTAAGTAAGCGAAGAAAGCTCACCTGCTTTCGTGATTCAGATACTTACCATGATCTGAAACAATGATAACATTTGCGCAGCCATCCAGATTACGATTTTTAATACCAGTAACCAACCTGGCAACCATATCGTCTACTTTCTTTACCCCAGCATTATTCTAAAAGAAACAACAATACTATGTAAATTCAAACAATGTTTTGCGTGTGCCATTGTGTATCTCAGAGGCGAATATCATAATGTTGCTTCTTAAAAATTCGATAATAGAAAACCTTGCCTAGATAGGGAAATTTACCAGCAATGTTTCGCGAGAAATAGGCTAGTGACTGTAATCATCTATCATTCAAGTGCAGCTCACTGGCAGTAAGAAGGACATTGTTTCTTTTCCAGAAAATTGAAAAAAGAGAGGCATTGTGTTCAGACAAAACACAATAAACATCGTTTTCTTCTAATCCCAAGTGGCTGCTTGCTAACTTAACATCGTTCTGAAGCAGACACTCAATCAAATGCTAACGTTCTCACCAGAATCACTTTATGACCACAAATGCAAAGGAATGGCAGATTTCTGCAAACTAGATTTTGTTACGATTCTTGCTTTTTCCGTGATAAAAGCTATACAATCGAAAAGACTCTCCCAAAATATAGCATGAAAAATGCACCATAATTTTACAAAAATGCATTTTCGAAGAAATGTCTTACTCTGTTACTCTGCATCTATTTGTCTGCATAGCTGCGCAAACAAAAATTATGCATCGTTGTCTGACAAATGCACATATCAATGATTACTACAGGGTGTCCCAAAAAATGTGTGCCCCGTTTACCTGAAGATTGCAGCAAAACGGCAAAAGATTCTCGCTAAACTTTTATATGATGTTGCTCTTCAGATTTTCAGATAAAATTTGCTGCCATCCCCGTAAAAATCCGTTCAAAGGTGATGGAGCTATGACCTTCAGAAGACCAAATTTGACTGATGACTGAAACCAGCGGTCGGCCATTTTGTCTTGCTATTTTGCAGTGATAAATAGCTGCATGTGATGTAAGAAATAGTTTCTGTGAGGTAAGAAATAGTTGAAAACTTCTGATCTGATGATTATCAGAATTTGCACGAGAGCTATGACATTGGAGGCTGCTGTTTCATTTCATCCATGGAGCTATTTATCGCTGCAAAATAGCAATACAAAATGGCCGACCGCTGGTTTCAGTCATCAGGCAAATTTGGTCTCCCGAAGGTCATAGCTCTATCATTTTCAACGGATTTTTGGGGAGATGGTAGCAAACATTAATTCAATATCTGAAGAGCAACATCATGAAATTTTTGGCGCGAATCTTTTGCCGTTTTGTTGTCATCTTCAGGCACACGGGGCAAAATTTTATGGAACACCCTGTACATTGAAACTGCATCAGTGAACAGATACAGTTGCTTCATATATTTGTTAAATAAGAAAAGAATAAAATAAGCACTGGGAACTGTATCTTAAACGAAGAAAAGATACGGTGGGAACGAAAAACGGAATAAAAAAAAACAATTTTGAAACATACCTCAGGAGAATCTGGGCCATGATTATGACCAGGAGTATCTGGTACTCCAACATACATGGATATGAAATATGGCCTGAAATGAGAAAACACGACTGAAAACAATCAGTCTAAAGGCTTCTCAGAAATTTCACAAAATTCAAGTTGCTTATGTCGATGAGGAATCAACCGTGATTGCGTGACCATCTCACAACGAAGCCATAACCTGAGCCATAACATTGAATAATAATGAAAAAGAGAGACGGGAAATACTGTGGAAACAAGATTGTACGTAAGTAGTCACAACTTTATCGATCTAAGACTTCATTATCTAATGAACACATTCTTGGGGAAAAAAGAAAAGACAGGCAGCATGTAATTCTACGCCTAGAGTATCCATCTACGGTCTCTGTGGGTCCATATCATTTACCACTTTGAAATCGTTCAATTAAACACCTGAGCAGGTACAAGATGATAGTTCTCACACTTTCTCTGTTTGACAGCAATTTAACACATTTGCAGAGCGGTAAGCAACTCTATGCTAAAGAAATCGCAGGGATTGATGGGATGGGAAGGGCGGTGGGTGTGGAAAGTTCGAGCAAATTCGTCAAGAACGTGTAGAATGAGGAGCTCGGTAGCTAAATTTTGAGATTTAATGTTTAAAAATTCATATCGTAGGGGAAAGGCTGTTTCCTGAATAAATTGATACTCAATTGTAAATTACACAAGAAAATACAGTTTAACAATCAACTCTGAAATGACTTTTAGCGGAAATATCCCATTGACCTACAGTCAGGTCAAAACGTCTCAGTCCAGTTATCATACCGGGTGTCCCAAAAAAAAACGCAACAGATTTGATCTGGAGTAGCGGCAAGAATTTAGGTCCAATCAATCCACAGTAATTTTCAATATAATCCTCGATAGTTAACTTGAAGATAAATGCCTCGTTTGCTGATATTGGTGCAGGGAGGGTTGGAAGATCAATCTTGAAAGACCAAATTTGCTTCCATCTCCAAACCAGAGGTTTTGGTTTTGGCCTTGAGGAATCCCCTCAGTCACAAGCATAGCATAGTACAGCGTAAGCATGCTCGGGCACACATGTTTAGGCACACATTTCAATAGAAATTTGAAGGCTAAAAATTGATCAACATAACAATGCCGAAGGAAAAATTCACAAAAGAATTTGAGTTCTTCAATCATAGTAGTGTACCTGCAAAAAACCAAGCATGAGCTAATATTTTTAAGGATCTTATGCATGGATAATTTTCCCTTGGGCATATCTGATTGCTTGCTTCGTAATAATTCCAAGAAAGATTAAACAATAATGCAGTTGATGAAAGTCATGAAGATTGCAAGAATTAATCAATTTTGCGGATTACTCTCTTTTATGAGACAGATGAACTTTTCGAAACTTTTGAAGCATAAAGAAAGACGTCTCTTCAGGACAAAATTGATGAATTTTATCGTATTTCTATTCAAATATTTCCTCAGCATGAGGCTTCATTCTTTTATTTTTTCACGGTAATTCAGGAAATTCCCCAAGATAGCGCGTTTGCAGTTTAGGCCAAAAGCCAAAAGCTCTGGTTTGGAGGTTCAGGCAAATTTGGACTTTCAATATTAATATTCCAACTATCATTACACCAAATATGAAAAATAAGGTGTGTATCTTCAAGTTAACTATCAAGGATTACTTGAAACTGATCAGGAACCGATTGGACCTAAATTCTCGTTGCTAGCACTGATCAAATCAGTTGCGTTTTTTCTGGGACACCCGGTATATGTTTGTTTTATCTTTCATCAAGAATCATTGATATAAACTTTGTCTAAAACAACAAACATTATTTCCCTTCTGCCAGTGTTTCATAGAAAACAATTACATATTCTTGAGTACCGAATACTACATCAAGGGAAGTTTTATTTGTGAATATAAAAAAAATTTGATCGAAGAATCGGAATTGCAAAGTTTTGGACCAGTTTGGTTGTTTTGGATACATAAATAACCAAATAAAGCGATACCTTGAAGAGGCTTCCATCCCCAGCCATTCTAACACTTTATCAACTCTGCTGTCAAACGATGCCTTCCTGAAAGAGTGGGAACAACAAAATTATGATCGATTGGACGGATCTTGAATGCAAAGTTACAAGTAGTAAAATGACAAAAATAATGAAATAGTTTGGCAAAACTAGAAAGTGAAAGGCAGTCCTGCATTTCAAGTTAGCACTTTTTCTGCAACATCTAACATACAGGAATAAACAGTTATCCCTTTTGAAAATACTTTGAAACTTTTGAAATAAATTGGCACTTTAAATGTTTGTTGCAGAAATTTTCCGCGAAAAAGATCAAGTTTTCAAATAGCAATACTTCTGCTTGGATCATCAGGTAGATAGGCTTTAGTTTGCCTCAACTTTTGGAGGTATGTGAGCGTGCTAATTATAACATCGTAATTACTAGACTTATGACGACGAGCCCCTTCTATCCCTACGGTAAACCTTGCTCAACAGGGACTCATAATGAAACAGTGAAATAGCTAACCCTGTAACATGCATTTATCAGTCGAATTATGATGGAATCACGGCCTCTAATCTCAACTCTCGTCCGCATGTTATCGGTTGTTCCATCGAATCGAAAATTCTATCATAGTTGCCATCACCATAGTAGTTCACAAATCTCGCAATATGATTGGTACTCTAGGAAGCCGAGAGTTTGGGCCTAAATAGGGTCAGGTTTTTCAGAATAATATTATGAGTCTC
Source organism: Aurelia aurita complex sp. Pacific (assembly GCA_004194395.1). NCBI lineage: Eukaryota > Metazoa > Cnidaria > Scyphozoa > Semaeostomeae > Ulmaridae > Aurelia > Aurelia aurita complex sp. Pacific. The sequence continues at coordinate 5,078 of REGL01000014.1, read as the reverse complement.
TGTTGACCGAAGCGCCATCATCAAGTCAAAGATCACAAGGGAACAAGGGACTCCAGGTCACAAGTCTACGCAATTACTGCGGTATTGATATATATATGCTTATAACTCATCATCAGTATCATTATTATTATTATCATCATCGTCATCGTCATCGTCATCGTCATCGTCATCGTCATCGTCATCGTCATCGTCATCGTCATCGTCATCGTCATCGTCATCATCATCATCATCATCATCATCATCATCATCATCCTCACTATCATCATCACCATCATCATCATCATCATCATCATCATCATCATCATCATCATCATCATCATCATTATCATCATCATCATCATCATCATCATCATTATCATCATAATCATAAT